>PVJD01010741.1:0-51304 GCA_004026545.1 Mormoops blainvillei
TGTTGACTGGGTACCAACCCAGCCCCAGGTCCTCTCACATGACCTCTTCGCGGACTTACAGGCACCCACCCAGGAGGCATGTCACCTATTTTTTTACCTGCTCAGGAAGCGTGGTTCGGGGGCAGGGACATCGGCTTCCCCAGGCCACGGCTCGTGAGTGTAGGGCAGGACCCCAAGCCCGACCTGCCGAGCTGGAGACCTCGAGCCCTGGGCACTGCCACTCGAGAACGAGACACCCCCAACCCCCAACCCCACCACGCCGTTCCTCCTGCTGACTTTGCCTTTTCTGTCTTGGATTTTAAAATTCGTGGCCGTGAATTGATAAGATAATCCCGCCAACAGCAGGCATTTTGCGGGACAAGCAAGGCCACTGCTGCCTCTCTAGTCCGATTTGTTGGAGAACAAGAAGAGTTCCAAGATAGGTTGAAGGAAACACTTCTGTAATGAATAAAAAAATAAAAAAAACCTCGGCTCCAAGGCCGTGGAAGGGAATGAAAGCCAGTGTCTAAACACCAGGGGCGAGGAGGTTGTCGGAGGACAGGCGGAAAGGGGTTATTTCACAGTGACGGCAACGGGGGAGCCACCGGGCCTTTCGAAGCAGCCACCTCTCGTGCCCTAAAGACAGTCAGGCGGACAGAGTGCTGACCGCCTCCGCGGGGGGCGCGGACCTTCATTCCAGCCACAGGCAGAAGGACTTGTACTGTGCATTGGGGCCCCGGTGCTAAGGACCTCAGTGGCGAATGGGACAAACAGCACACGTGACTGAGCACCTACTGCGTGCCAGGCCCCGCGCTAGGGCCAAATGCGCACAGACCCTAAGGACAGAGCGGCCCCTGGGCACCCAGGCTACCTGCCCCATAAACAGAGGCCCAGGTCACTGTAGTTCTGCAACAAAAACCCTCCTCTGCAGAAGGGGACCCTCACGGTGGGGACTTCACAGCCCAGGCTTCCTCTGGGAAATTCCTTCTACGGCAGCGGAGCTTCCGGAAGAGCCCGTCTTCCTAGATGGACACCCGAACTCTCAGAAGACAAAGGAAGGGATGCCGGGCCAGCTGCGCTCGGACTTGGGTCTGACCAAGGAGCAGCGACTGCACCAAGGGAGTATAACGGTTCGAGCCTTGGGGACGGTAACAGGCGAGCGATCGATTCTGGGCACAATCTAACATGTATTCTCTTCTTCAGGTAAGAAAACCCCCCACTGGCAAATAAACCAACCCAAAAATAAACAAGCAAGGAAACAGTTCAATCCCATGGTAGAAAACACTGAAAGGCAATAAGACATAAAAGATATTGTCAGAAGGAGGAGCAAAAATGGAATTCTGCCTAGACATGACTAATGATTTCAAAAATGAAGGGGGAATGAGGCAATTTGACACAAATATAACGTAAAACAACATGCAACATGGGACCCTACCTCGGATCCTGGAAGGGGTGAAGACATCCGTGGGAAGTCTCTTGAAATCGAGCACAGCCCATCCGTTCAGTGAGCGGTGCTGCACCAACGTTAGCTTTATGGTTCACATGAGACAGGTATCAAAACGTACGGGTAAGTGTGAAATGGTGACATCGGGAGAGGCCAGAGGGAGGGGACACGGGAGCTTCCGCCCTACTTGGAAATTGTTCTGTAAATGTAAAGTCGCATTTTGAAATTACAAAAGCTTTTAAAAACCGCTGCCCGAGACATTCTCAGAGAACCTCTGATGCTTAAGAACAAATGTGCAGAGAAGAGGGGTAGGCCGCTGGGAAATGCGACATGGGCCAGGCAGGAGCCATGGGGGCCCCCAAGTTCCCACCCCCACTTAGGGGTCAAAGAGCTCTTGGAATCGTAGACCCCATCGACGGATGACAAGCGGTAATAATCACATGTGCTGGTTTAGGCCACATATGGAAGATTTTAGTCCCCACTGGGTGGTACATTCTAGAGAGATTGCAGCATCTTTACAGACAGGGCGGACAGCCTCTTCCAAGGGGCGGTCGGAAGGACGGGGGGAAGAGAAGATGCAGGGACTGCGTGGATCTGTCCCAACTCAACGGGCTGCCACGCGTCGGGGAGACTGATTCTGTGAGTTCCTGAGAGCAGAGCCAAGGCCAAGGCTGAGGTCACCCATGGAGACAGCCCAGGGGGCTCCGGGAACAAGTGGGACAGGCCGCACTCAGAAGGGGAGGTCTGGAGCCGCCCCGGGCTGGAGACGCAGAGGCTGGAGGAGCCCCGGAGGGTGTTGGGACTGGGCAACCTCCGTGGTGCCTGCCCATGGCAGAGGCCGTGAGTGTCGGAGGCCCGTCCTGGAGGCCCTGGGCACCGAGGGGCCCGACAAGCACAAAGACGGCGATCTGACTCTGCCTACAGAGTCCCATCCTCTGCGCAGCCTCTCCAAGCCCTCAGCACAGCGGGGACCAGGCCCAGAGCAGCCTCTGGCCTCACCAGGAAGGGGACCCGGTCGCTGATCGCCTCCTGAGTGTGGGGTCCCATCGAGCGGTGAATGTGTCACGTGCCCTGGGAAGCGGGGCCTCGAGAATCCGAGGTGGAGGCAGGAGGTCCCCGACCCAGTCTGTCTTCCCCCAGCTGTAGTCACGAGGTTAGTGACAAGCAGGCTCTCGTCCCACGAAGGCCGCCAGCCTGCACTCTTGTCAGACGCCGTTCTAATCTCCCTCGAACAAGCAGTTTCTGTGCCTTCATGCCGTCCATGGGTCTGCGCCCTCAGGCGGGAGTCACCGGCCCCTTATTTATGCAAAGCTACACGCACTGCGCTATTTCGGCTCTAAGTCATTCAACAAGCTGACGCCTCTCTCAAGACTCTCTCTAGCTTGTCAGCGACCCCATAAAACGCATCATTTAAAATGAGGCCAGATATCCGAATGTGCTCTGAGCGATACAAAAACAATAAGGGAGCTGCCGTCCCGTGTTAGGGACGTCGTAGTTTCACGAACGTGCCATTCCCTTCGGTCCCTGTCAGCTTTAAGGTCGCCTGAACCCCAGGTGACAGGCCCTCCAAACAGGCCGCCTCCCACCTAATGACAATTGACTTTTGGAACCCGGTGGTTAGATCCCATCTAGCTGACGCTGGCAGGCTGTCAAGCTCTTTGTGAACGCTGGGCGTCCCTGCTGCCACTCGGCATTCCCTGCCGGGCTGGTGTCATCCACAGACTGAAGACACCCACCTTCTGCGTCTTCATCCAAGGCACCGACAAAAAGCATCACAGAGGATAGGCTGTTTAATCGTTCACTCCGCAAGCATTTGTCAAGCCCCTCCAACAGGCAAAGCACCCAGGACACACGCAAGAGGAGAAGCCGTATTTGTGCTGGGAAAGTGCCCCCAAACTGTTTGCTCTCTTCCCGGTCAGGGGGCCTCTCTCCTGGGAGGTTTCCTTATGCTCAGTAGGGTCCTCACTGATCATGTCCTCTCTTCCTGCGTCACGCTAAGCTCCGTTAAGGGAACAAAGGTATGAACAGCTAGTCTCGTTTTCTAGGAGCCTATGCGCAGGTCAGTGAGGGGGGCTTTGGCATACCATGCACTGTATGGGGCAAGACGGGCGAGATTTATATCATTGCCCATAGGAGTGCTACGGGCAATATCCTGGTTGAGACTTTAATGTCACTTCACTTAAAGCTGCAAAAACTATGATAAATTTAGAGTCGAGAAGGACCTCGGGCATTTTCCAGAACCATCCTGCCCTCCCACCTTGCCAGCAGTTAGTGTCAACCAGGGGCCTCTTTGAGGAGCTCTGGTCTTCGTTCCCGCTGATCAGTGGAAGTTTCCCGATGTCACCTGTGCAAAGCCGGACGGCTCTCCTATACCTTCCTCCCTGCAGCGTGAGCACTCAGTGATTCTGTTCAATAACCGAAAAAAGGAATTCTAACTCTGCTTTCCGAAACCGGAAAAAACGTAGCTCTGACCCCCATCACGGGAAGGCAGCAATTAGGTCCTCACTTAGTCCTTACGTTTCTAGCCTAAATATCTATGCTCACTTCATCGGACACTCTTTTGGGACTAAACTCATATCACGACTCATCCCTGGCATAGAGCCAGTCCTCCGACGTGGCCGTTGAGTGAACACATGAAGGAAGGGGACAGGAAGCTCCAGTCCGCCGGGACTGGCCTCAGAAGGACGTGCCGAGGGTTGAACACACAGCTGAAGGCGTGGGCAGGAAGCGGGCCTGTGGCAGCCCCCTGGCTCTGAAAACCCTACTTCTCTTAATGCCACTGGGATCCAGTCTTTCCTCTTGGCTTTGCGCACAGGGGTCAGGCAGGTGGCAACCTACAAATGACCCAGGCTGAGCTTGTAGCCAATTAAAATCTGCAGCTGGATCAGATAGAGATCGAGCCGCACACACCTGTGTGACGGGAAAGACCAGACCTCGGCCTTTGTTTCCACGTGAGAAAGGGGGGTGTCCTTCTGGGCGTGCACGTCTGTGCCCGGCTGTGCTCATCTCCATAGAACGGAAGCCCTTGGGGAGTTTGAAGACTCTGGAATATTCCAAGGGAGAGGCCCTCAGTCGGGCCAGGGGCGGGCTCAGCAAGATGCCCACAGGAAAGGAAGGGGGGCAGGCCTTCTTATGCCAAGTGGAGCTCAGTTTAGATGAGGAAATGAGGCTGAGCACAGTCCATGACGGGGCAGGCTGACCGCGACCTCCCCTCTCCCCGCTCCCGTGAGGAGCATCCACACTGGGCAGGACCCCCAGGGGGCTTCCGACTTCTAGACTTCAGGTTAGCACTTTTCAGTTGCTTTAGCAGACACGAAAGGAGAGGAGGCTTGACGCGAACTTGTGGGCTTGGGCATACCTCCTGAGCACTGGCTGCTCCCAGGGAAAGAGTCCGGCCTGGACCCCAGAGGGAACCCACAGAGCAGGCGTGAGCTCGAGCCGCAGCCCGGGGTCAAACCCAGCAGCCCACAGGCAACGGGAGACGGTCAGCCTGAAGCAGAGACCCTCCCGCCAGCCCAGAGGCAGTGTGCGTGTGTGACTAAGTGTCGACGGTTGTGTGCCATAGCATTTGGGGCCACTCGTTACGCAGCACGTCGTGGTCATGCTGATATGAGATCACTCCAGCCTAAGGAAGGAAGCTCCCGGAAAGGCACAGAGCCGCCGTCCGCGGAGCCAGACTGCCCTGGTGGCTGGCCCTCCTGGGACAAAGCCCGGAAGACCGTCCCCGCTCCATCGTCGCCCGCCCGCCCCCTCACCCACGGCGCGGCACTCACCCGAGTCGGACGCCGCTGGGCTCACCAAGCTGAGCAGCTCCCGCTCCTTCTCGTAGTCCCCTTTGCAGAGCAGCTGGCCCTCCTTCAGGACGAACTCGTCCCCCTTCTGGAGCTGCCGCTCGCACACGCAGCAGCAGAAGCAACCCAGGTGGTACACGCTCTTCTGGGCCCGCATGACAAACTCGTTGGGGGCGATGGCCTCAAAGCAGCCCCCACATTTGACAGCAAACAGCCTGGAGTGGGGACAAAGGAGGCAGGGTGTGTGACAGAGGTCCGGTTGGGGCCCGAGCCTCCCCTCAAGCCAACGGCAGAAGGAACTTCAAGAGCCGGGCCGCGGAGGCATGGCGGGGAAGCCCTGTCAGTGCCGACGGGGTGCCCCAAGGAGGCTGGGATGACAAACGCGTCAGAGCCAACAGAGGGGCTGACGCACCGTAGGTCCCACAAAGGAGCTCCCGCCCTGGTCGCTCTCCAGGGCCGTCTAGGAAAGACCCTCTCTTGTTTTCCTCACAAATTGCCTTTGTCACACCCCGTGGTGTCAGCACAGAGATCGCGGCCCCTAAAAATATCTCTGGTTCATTCGTCAGAGCATCCGTGTCTCTGTTTCCAAAGCAAAGAAACGTGTTTTGGTTTCTCTTCATCCTCTGGGCTCACTGGTCCCTTGATCAGTTTGCCTTTACCCCTGAGCCTCCGTGCCGGGTGCCGGGCGCCATGCACGGGGCCAAAAACCCACCGCTGCCACTGCTTGCCGACCCGAGCGAGCCAGTCAAGGCCCCTCCTGGAGCCAAGCAAAGGCCCTTTGCGGCAGGCCCTCCTTCTCGTCCCCTCCCCGGGGACAAAGCACCCAGCTAGACGGCAGGCAAATGCTCCCAGGGAGTCAACGAGCGCTGGGAATCTGCACCGCAGGTGGCCACATCTGGGCTTGGTAACCTCCACCCTGGGAACTGGCTCTTCTTTCGCCTCCTCCTTCACCTGGACCTCGCACCAGGGGTCGCCCCCAGCTGGAGAACAGAGGGCCAAGGCGGGCTCAGGCGTGGAGGGAGGCGGCGGCGGCAGTGGTGTGGGCTCAAATCCCGAACCCACTGTGGCGGGCGGGGATACAGACCGGGACGGAGGGGCAGCCCTCAGCGCCCCTCTGGATGAAGACCAGGTGGCCCTGGCCATCCGCCTGGCCTCCCATTACCCTCAGTGGCCCTGAGCGACGCAAGGAGGGAGGTGCTCGCCCCCCGCGCCCACGCACCAGGCATGTTCACAGCAGTCCAGGTCCCGCGGCGCCCTAGCTGCCGACAACATGCCCCCCACGAGCTGTTTCCACTAAGGCTCAGATGGGCAGAGAAAAGTATTTGTTGAGGGGATGGAGGGATGGAGCAAAAAGAAAAAAGGACTCATGGACATGGACAACAGGGTGGTGATTGCTGGGGGGTGTGGGTATAAGGGGACTAAACGGTAATGGAAAAAAAATACGATAACGATCAAACTTTTAAAAACAAACAACAAAAAAAATAGTCCAGGTCACAATGAAAACACAGCCTGTCTTTTCCCAATGCCCTGGACGGCAACCCCCATGGCTCGGTCCACCTCTGAATGTTAATTTGACCTCACCTGGTGTGCAGGCGGCACCCTGGAAAGCGAGGCCAGGTTTCCAGAAACATCCAGCTCTTCTAGGCATCCCTAACGACTCCCGACTCCCCCCTCATCAGTCCTTCCAAAAACGCTGCCCCTTCGCGCTGGGTTCACCCACCTGCACAAGGGGGTGATGGCAGGGGGCCGCTGCACACGCACCTGGGGCCGGACCAGGACAAAGGTGACGCGGGCTCCCATGTGCAGGAGGGAAGCGGCCAGAATGACACCGAGGAGGGACCCCTCCCCCACAGAGTCTGCTGTTCTCCCCTTTCTCTGCCCTTTCCTGCTCCCTCACCAGGCAGGGGAGGGCAGGCGGGTCGCAATCCCACCCAGACCTGCTCACTTCTGTCCCGGTGCGGCCACGAGCTATGAGGCACAGAGACATCCAACTTCCGGTCCTGGTGGGAGCCCCAGCTGGCAGGTGCCCCACCTCCGTGCAGTCAGGGGGCCTTGCAGCCCATCGCGGGACTTCCTGCAGCCGCAGCGGGCTCCGACGTGAACGGCCGTGATGCCACCCACACGTCTGGAGTCCTGAGGATTCAGTCGGAACCTCGTGTCCCCTAAGGCACAGCCTGATTTTTACTCATTTTTATTGGCCCCACCTCTGTCTTCTGGCTCTTGTGGGTGGGGTTGGGCGTTTGTTTGTTTGTTTGTTTGTTTGCTTGTTTGTTTGTTTGTTTGTTTTTGCCTCAAACTTGTCTCTCTATGCGTAAGAGACTCCTGAGTTCTCTTTATCCTAAGAGTGCACGTCTTCCTCAACAGTGTCAGACCTGCTGAACCCTCCAGACTCTCCGGCTGCATGGAGGTGACAGGCAGGAATTAGGAACGAAGACAGTCCCTCCGGGCTCCCAGCTGCAGGGCCCCCAAGTGCCCGAAGGGAACCCCTAAGAGACACCTGTCCTCTGTGTCTGGGAAACACTCGGCGCCCCAATGCCACTGTGCAAGGGTCTCCTCTGCCTCCAAACAGGTCAGAAAACAAGGCAGCTCTTGCAGGACCCCCATCTGCTGGGGGACTTGGTGGGTCACTGTTTCCATTTTGCGCAGACACGCAGGTCAGCGGGGTCGGACCCAGGAAGACCCAGGGAAACTCAGCCAGAGGGACACAGAGTCACAGAAATAGTAGGACAGGAGGCAGCGTGGTGTAATCAAGTGACCTGTGAGCCAAGTCCCCACTCCACCACTTAGCTATGTGACCTCGGTCAGGTGGCGGGGGAATGCATTCGCTCCCCGGCCCTCTGGGGACAAGGACAGAACCTCCTTTTTAGAGCCCCAGTAAGGAGTAGCCGGACTGGCGCACGGAGCACGCCCGGCACAGTGCTCGGCTCATGGCGAACCCTCAGCAAAGCTATAGCCCCTGCAATGGGGGTGCAGCATGGGCGGAGGTGGGGGTCGTGGCAACAAATGCTGAATGTGACATCTGAGAGAGAAACTGGTGAAAAAAACAAAAGATTGTGAATTCTAGTGCCAGCGACTGGGAGCACCCAGATTAGCTAGAGGGGCGTGGAGGCAGAGGGGCAGGGGTGGGTCACTGCGAGCCCAAGGTCACAAACAATGGGAGAATGTCAGAGGCCAAGCTCTTCGGTCGTGCCGGTTGTGGACTTGGGGACCAGCCCTGACGATGTTGGGGAAGTGGGGTCCTGCCTGCGGCAGCGACCTCGGGCTGGGGTGGGCACGTTCACCCCCACGGGATTTGTCTGCATTTACCCAACTAACCGTCCCTAGCGTGGCTCTTCCCCTACCAGAGTAGAGCTCCCTGCTCTACCAAGGTCAAAACCTAGAGCCTGGTTAGCTGAGCCTCCATATTCTTCTCAGGCTCGATACACCTGTTCCACCCACGAACTCCCATGGCCGCCTCCAGGCTCTCCCACCACCTGCCCCACTGTCCTCCAGGTGCCCGACGCTGGACGACGCCACGTCCTCCCCGTATCTGCCCTCCAGGCTGACGACACAGCCTCCCATGCATGGGAACACACGGCAGCCTCTTGAAACCCCGGGCCAGGCCTCCGAGGCCCATGAGAGCCAAGTGGAAACAGGAGGAGAGCCCCACCCTAACACCCTAGAAGGTTCCCGAAAAAAGGCTATGTCTGCAAGGACTGAGATCTACATGAACCTGGACCCAGAGTCCCGAAGGCCTCCAAGGTGGCTTCTCAAAGCCTCCACGTGGCGTGGAAGGAGGGAAGGCAAAAGAAACACACAAAAATGCCAACTCGAGGCCCACTGGTAGTGAACCGGTTTTGTCCCATCAAAATACGAGGTCAGAGCCGCCGGCAGCCCCGGACGGTAAGCAACCACAGACGGGGCTGCATCTGCACCCACGCCGCACGACTTCGCTTCCACCGGCCGACTCCTAAGCCCTTCGGTTTAGCAACCTGGGAGACAGGGGGTCTTTGTGTAGCTCCTGAGCACGGCGAGGCAGCGAGCGCCTCAGTTTCCACCCTCTCCACCAGGGGGCAGCGCGGCAGCGCTCATTCATGCCGTGTTGACTTGGAAACAGGTCACCCAGGCCCGAGACAGGCATTGGCCATCAGCCAAGCCTGTCTGTCGGGGCCTCTGCTGCCGGGAGCCAGGGAGACCATGTGGCCCAAGTGAGGGAGGGCATTCAAAAGTATTGGGACCAAAAGCATGGCTTGCGGCCTTAGAAGTAATGACACGAGCAACCTTGTCAGCTGGCTCTAGGTCCCTGTCCTTGAGGCTGAGCCAACACCCCCACCACGAGCAACGGAGCCCGCGGTCCCGGGGCGGTGGGAACGTCTGCGGGGACAATAGACGTGGCGGGGTCTTCTATAGGAGACAGACTCAAGGCTCTGCGGTGGGGAGAGAGCACGAAACAATGGGTGTCTGGCAGAGCCGAGCAGCGGCTCCGTGTCCCTGGGGCTCCTGGGGGGTGCGGGGGCGCTGCACAAAGGGACGAGGACGGTGATGTGTGATGTGTGATGTGTGCGTGGCCCAGAGGCGCCTCGCCGAGAAGCACCAGGCAACACGCTTTGCTCATCATCCGTCGCAAACCCTGCAGGCCACGGGCAGCTTGCACCTGGGAAGGGTGGCTGAATCCCCCCTTCACTCCCACGAGAGCCGGCGAGGGCCAGCCCGGCAGAGTAGGGCCAGCACGGTCTTCGAGTCTGACGGGACCTGGGTTCAAGTCCCGGCTCCACCTTTGAGGGCGCAGACCCGGTGGAACGCCCCGAGGCCTCTGCGTCTCTCTCTCTGTGCGGCCGGGACCACCAGACGAGACGTGGTGGAGACTGAAGCGGATGATGCGTTTGCCGTACCCGACGCACCGTTGCAGCCGTCAGTGGAACAGAGCTGCCCACGTAAATGCCAGTATGAGGTCATTTATTGCAAGACTGAGCCCAAAACGGAACTTCACGCGTATCTCGCGGCTCTCACCCTCCCTAGCGTAGCAAATTCCGTCAGGTTCCAGCAAGACTTTCACAGGTTACTGGAGAAGAGACCAACAGGCAAAAATGAAAGGGCAAGTATTTGAGAGAAGACAGGAGGGGCATGTCATTCAGGCAACTGTGGCTCTGGTCTCCACGGACCCAAGGTCAAGGTTGACATTAGCCAATGTGTGTTGACCAGCACCCAGTTTATTGCCTATAACCCAGTGTGCGTTCAGGAAGCCGGCGGGGCCGTGGGCCCGAGCCAGGCAGGGCCAGCAGTGGCTATTTGGTCAACGCTGACACCATCGGGCAAACGTTCGGAACGGACTCCTGCCCCACGTCACGTCAGGCCTCCGATGACTGCTGCTCCCGGGCTGTGGACCTGCCCTGAGACACCTGTCTCCTTGCCCTGCTTCCCGCCCGTCAGACCCCCCACGAGATCAGTCAGCCTCTCCCCTCATTTTATAACTGGAAAGAAACTAGTGCCTGAGAACGAGCAGGGGCCCAGCCCAGACCACGGAAAACGGAGAGGCCACCGAGAGCTCGGGGCGCAGTCAGTGGTCAAGGAAGAAAACAGGTGACATATGGCCCAGAGGAGGGTGGGACTATGTCCCAGGGTTTCTGTGCGGTCCCCTAAACAGCTGAATGAGTGGGCGGGGAGGGAGACTGCGAGTCTCCCTGTCCCTCTCTGTCCCCACCCCCTCCTCTTTTTGGCCAAAGCCTGGAGCGCGGTCTCGGAGTCGGCCGGCAGAGCCAAAGGCTGCAGTGAGAGCCTGGGTTTCGACAGGCCCAGCCAAGGTGGCACGGCATCCCCTGCAGACTTTCCGTCACGCAGACAAGCGAACACGGCAAGAAACATAAAGCAGGCCTACGGAAAATATATGTTTCCTTTTTAGGGAGTTAAAGGTTTGGTTTCCTTTGAAAATGTCAGTTTTCCTTTCCCTTCATCCTCATTAGCCTCCTGGGACGCTCTTAAACATACCCAGCACACAGCAGAGCTGGGGAGGAGGTATTTTTAGCTGATATTCTGGGCACGGATTCCTATTGTTCCGCGATTTTTGGCTTGGCTGGATGGCACGTGGCCAAGACAATGTATACTCTTACAAAGAATGCGTGTTTCCTGGCTGTGTGTGTCTGTGTGTGTGTGATGATAGTGGGAGGACAGGGGCATTATGGATGATGTTTTGATGGGAAGGTTCTGAGCGCTCAGCAGGGGGCGACACCGAGCTCTCCACGAATCCTGTCTGCTTTTGTCACCGTCACTTTTCATTTTTACCACTGTACTCTACGTACGGCAAAAAAAAAAAAAAAAAAAGCCTTATCGTCGCACCCCAAGAGCTCCTCATAGAATCAGCTGATACCAACGGCACCGTATTAGGAAGTAGGCGTATTCTGAAGGCCACGGACCTAGTGCCTGGTTGGCTAGGGCTCCAGCAGTCGGCACCCGGCGTCGTCCAAAACGCTGGGAGGCGTCGCTGTTCTCCCTTCTCACATGCAGCCGCAGGCAAAGGTAGGGTAACAATCGTAATAAGTAATAGGTAAGTGGTAAATAAATAATAACACAAGAATAAACTCTGGCTCTGGCCGGGTGGCTCAGTTGGGTGAAGCGTCTCCTCGTACACCAGAAGTTTGCAGGTTCAATCCCCAGTCGGGGCACAGATGGGGGGCAGCCTTCAGTGTTTCTTTCTCACATCGATGTTTCTCTCTCCCTTCCACTCTCTCTAAACAATCCATAAAACATCCTCAGGTGAGGATTAAGACTGAAAAAGGATAAACCCTGTATTTCACATATTCACAACGGTAAACCCACTTTTGTCCACTCCTGTGTGTGGATAGATAGACAGATAGTCCGGTACAAATAAAGCCCCTTTTTTATTATGAAATAATTTATTACAAAATCATAAGCATGTCTTTCTGTAACATAACAACATCACACTCAAGCACACTATATGACATTTTAAGTGAAATGTTCAAATTAAAACTATAAATTATTACACCCATATTATGACCCTACCAACCACACTCAAGCAGGCCTTCCTTCTGCCGGACCCTGTGTGACGCCTGTTCACAGGGTCACCCAGTCTTTCAGAGGTGACAAGAAAAGAAAAATGTAAAGATCTCCCACTGTGGGAGGCAGGAAGGCCGGAGGGCGTAGCCATGCAGGGCTTGCCCTGTCCATGTGCAGGGCGGGCAGTCTCTGGGGGGCCTGAATTCCCAGAATGCCTTTAGTGCAAAGATCTCAAAGCCTATGTGATCCTGTAAAACATCCCCGCTCTGAAGTGGGCGGTGGGCAGGGGCGAGGGCAGATTCTGTTATCTGAATCTATTAGCCTCATCACACAGAGCAAAACTGGTGTGCCAGCAGGGTGCGGCCCCCGGCACGTTCCCCAAATTCAGCAAAAAAAAAGCCAGGTGTCCCGAGAGCCCCAGAAAGCTTTCAGCGAAGCCTGACCTAGGGGAAGTGAGACAGTTCTTAGCTCTTGTTCTCTTTATTTTTACTCTTCTTTTTTTTTTTACCCTTTTTACCCCTCAACTCTCTCCCCACCCATTATAAACTAAAAGACACCACACCCATTAGAATGGCTACTATAAAAAAAAAAGATCTGGCAAGGAGGTAGAGAAATTAGAACCCATGTATGCCACTGGCTACAAAATGGCACAGCTGATACAGAAAACTGTACAACAGAATCTCAAAAAAATTAAAAATAGAATCACCCATGTGATCCAGCAATTCTACATCTACGTAAATACCCAAAATAATCGACAACAGGGATGCAAAGACACGTTTGTACACTCGTGTTCATGGCAGCACTGCTTACAACAGCCAAAAGGTGGAAGCCACAGGTGCATGCATAAACCAAATGTGGAATATACTATCGGAAGGTATTATAGTGGAATATTATTCATCCTTACAAAGGAAGGAAATTCTGACACAGACCACAACATAATGAGGATATCATGTTAAACGAATTAAAGCAATCAACAAAAGGACAGATGCCGTATGATTCTACTTACAGGAGATAGTTTGAGTAGCGAAGTTCATAGAGACAGAAGGTACGATAGGTGGATGCCAGGGTTTGGGAGAGGTGGGAATGGGGAGTGAGTGTTTAATGGATGTGGAGTTTCAGTTTTGCAAGGTGAAAAATGCTCTGGAGATGGGTGATGGTAATCACAGCACAAAATTGTGAGTGTACTTAATGCCCCTGAACAGTACACTTAAAAATGGTTGAGGTGGTAAATGTTGTTATATGCATTTTACCACAATTTTTAAAAATTAAAAAAGCATGAAGATTTTTAAACTTGAAGACACGATGATCTTTCATATTCTACCTCCCGTAACTAAAATCTCAATGAGTATGTTCCCACCTAAAAATCTCACCTGCCCAGACTCCCTTGCAGCTAGGAGTGACCATATAAGGTAGTACAGGGTATGGGGGTGTGAAGGGGGCGTTTGCAAAAAGCTATTGTCCTCTTTATGAAATGAGACAGGGTCAGCTGTCACATACATTTCACTCTTCACCTTTTCCTTTATTTCTGCACCTGGCATTAAAACGTAACACCTGCAGAGGAATCAGCCATCTTGGCACTAAGAGAATAAAAGTCACCTGTTAAGGATGCAGAGCACAGGGAAAGAAACCTGGATCCTTGAAAACTTTTCTGAGCAGTTGCACCATCCCTGGACTTCCTACTTAATTCTCGTTCGGTAGGAAAAATAGAAGCTCTTTCTAATTAACCCACTGTGGTCAGGATGTAGTTATATGAAGCCCAATGTTGTAGGAAGGACCCCTCTTTCCGTTCAAGGTCTGGTGTGTCCTGAATTCCTCTCAGGACAACTCCTTCTCCACACAGGCACTAGTCTGCAACACTTCGGGCTCACCCCAAAGCTATATTACATACATTTGTTGATATCTTTACATACATATTTTTCTTATTTTTCCCATATTGGGGGAAAAAAGTATCCTTCTCTTGATCCTACCTCCTCCTTGACTTGAGAGCCTTTGTAGAAAAAATCAACAATAAATTATTTCTGTTTTCTATCTCCAGTTCCCCTGCTTCTGTTCTCTTAATCCCATCAGGCACCTGTCTTACTCTTTCTAACAAAATTGTCTTGTGATGGTCACTGGCGACGTCCATGTCGCTCAGTCATCATCGTACTAAGCCCATCGGCGGACCTGGCATTGCGGTCACCTGGCTCCCAGGACCCCTCCCTCTCCTATCTCACTCGTCACACCTTCTTGGTCTCCTGGCTCATCCCCCTCACCTCCCTGAACCTGAGATGTCTCAGCCTCTTCTCTATCTAATATGCATCGCCTGTGGGGATTTTATCCAGGCTCCTGGCTTTGAAATTACTTTCGATGACTTTGAAATGCCTATCTCCACCACAGATACCTCTCCTAAATCTGCCCACCTACTCAATATCTTCACTTGGATTTCTAACCAAAAATCTCCAACGTAACTAAACCAAAAAGGAATTCCTGATCCCACCTGACCCTGACCCTGACCCTGACCTACTCCAACTAACCAGTCACCATTGCTCTATTGATGGATGGTGCCCACAACGTCCTGTCCCTAGAGACAATCATCCCCAACCCCTGTCTCCTATGCACACCCTCAACAAGCTGTGTCCGTCGCGCTGTCACGGGATGACCAGAGCCGGCTCCCTTACCACTTCTGCCCACTTCCGCCTCATCTTCCCTGGATCCTCAACCACTTCCGAGGTACCGCCTTCTCCTTCCTACCTCCTGACATGTGCATTTTCAACACAGAAGCCAAGGGGACCCCACCGAGAACTAAATTACATCATGGCACTCATCGGTCGCCCATTTCACAGATGAGAAAAATGGAGGCACACGGGGGTTGAAGTCATTTGTTCAGCTTCACGCAGCCAGTAATCGGAGACAGCAGGATTCGAAGCAAGTACATTAAGACCCAAACCCACTAAAGCCCCGTTGTATCACTGCCTGACTCAGCTCAGGGAACCGTCCTAATCAAATTCAAGGTTCTGTGTGACCACAAGGCAACGTCATCTCCATTAACAACTGAAGCCCCCGATGAGGCAGAACTGGATGAACGCGGTTATCCGTTAAACTGAAATATTTCACCTAGAAAGGAAAGGCTGGGGGTTGCCCCCACCACCGCCACCCCGCTTCTGGAATGACAGCCCGGCTCCGAGACCAATGACAAAGGCTGGGTCTACCGCAGGGGAGTACCAGCCCTGGACCTCGGCTGGTGGAAGCAAGCAAGTGGGGCCGGGGGGAGGGGCAGAAAGTCCAGCAGGGAAGGTGGCAGCGCCAGCCAGCAGACCACAACATCCATGCGCAAGTCTGGGATGTAATTTTCATCTTGGACGCCTTTCCTGGGGCTCTGCTTCCCACATCCAGCGCCACGCAGGGGATTAGAGAGCAGGGACAGACGGGAGGAGCTACAGAACCGCAAGAATCTCCGTGAAACAGGATTCCTGGCTGGGAATCATGGCGACAAGTTACGTGTGCAGATGGGAGCAGACACCGCCCCGGGGACCCTGCCCGCCGTCACTGCCCAGCAGAACCCTGGTGACACTACTCACATCCTCTACCTGCGCTGTCTGGTAGGGTCCCCACGGGCCAGCTTTACCTGCTCCTGGGGAGAGGGTATCAAGGTGCTTGAAGGTGAGGCAGAAGCAGGAGCGTGAAGACCCCGTGTCTTCTTAGGGACGCTCTCATCCTGCCTGCCCCCAGGACGGGGCCGGGCTCCTGTCCTCTCCGCCGCCCCAAATCGTCCCCGGTCTCAGAGCGGCAGCTCAAGCCTCGTACCCCCGTCGGGTCTCCGAGGCCCGTCCTGCTCTCTCTGTGGCTCGAGGGCAATGGAGACTCACAGGAGACGGAGCTTCCACGTGGGGCGGTCCAGGAGGTGACCGCCAAGGAAACAACTACAGGGAGAACGTCCACGAGCAAGTCGACTCTGAGCAGGCGGAGCCATGGGGCCCGACGGGCCACACGGAGCCCCTGCCGTGGGCTCAGCAGGCGGGAAGAAGGCCGGCGTGCCTGCGACCCGCCCTGTACGGACAGGAGTGTCAGGAGGTAACGCAGGAAGTGTGCGCTTCCTGCCAGATGTGAGCTCGCCCTGAGTCACCTGGCGGAGGCTCACGCGGCTGGCTCTGACCTGTCCAGCACAGGAAGTGAGGGATCTCGACACGTCTTTGAGCGGAGGCACAGCCTGGGGCCGGCACACGCGGAGGCGTGGAAGGAGCCTGGACAGGCGTGGACCACCGCGGCCCTGGCCACCTGGCCACTCCCCCACCCTGGCTGCCCAGGAGCGACGTCTCCCCGCCCAGCATGCCAGTGACCACTGCCTTCCTGACAGGGCGGGGTGACGTGCAGACACTGCTGCCACCTTCCTGATGCCACCGGCACTTGGCGACAGAACCCCGACGAGGCTAGGCAGCAGAGTGCCCAGCGCAGGACACATCGTGATTTGCCGTAGCCAGTGGACCCCTCTCTCTCCCCTTTGCCTGGGATGAGCATGTGGTCCAGTCTCGGCCAAAGAGGTGCCGGGGAAGGCCGATGGGGGCTTCTGAGAAAGGGAGATTCCACGAGGAGGAGGCAAACGAGGAGGAAAGCTGTAGCCCCGTTCTTTCCTGCTCACGGGGGACCCGTGGCGGAGCCCGTCCCAGAGCGGCGGACACCATCTGGCGGGCATGGGCTGACCAGCGGGGCAGTGGAGCCGACGTCCTGGGGGGGAGGGCAGCGATCGGGAGAGAGGCCAGATCCCTGCAGACACAGTTCAACTGCCAGACCGACAGGGTGACAGGTACCCCCCAGGGGCTGGCTGGGTGACAACCACGCTCCTATTGGCGGAAGCCCCCGTTCATTCGGCTTTGCAGCTTGCCGCCCCATACCTCCTGAGTCACAGCGTCCCCCTGGTCTGGGGTCGCCGGGCTGCCCCCTGCCCCCAGGGCTATGGGGGTCACCACACGGGCCTTCCGTAGGACAGGCAGGATCACAGGGTACCAGGAGCCCAGGGTCTGGGCAGCGGTCAAGCCGAGAAGCAAGGTCCGCCGAGGCCACACAGGCTGCCGGGCCCCACCCACACTTCCCTGCCGCTGGCCAGGTAGAAGCACCTGGGAGGAAGCGGACGTGCCGAGCCAGAGGGAGGGCTTGGGCCCTGGCTGACCCCACCGCAGGCCACCGAGGGCAGTGGCCGCGCTGCGAACGGAGTGGGAAGATCCCGCCCACCAGCGAGGCCCAGGGCGTGACAAGCCGGGCGCTTCCCTGCCAGACCCTCACTGCCTATCATGCTCTACGGACACAAAAACAAATTCCACCATATGTTAAAGTTAATTGCAAACATTCGCCGCTGAAGAGAGCCCCATTTTTCAAGAGCCCACGGAGATCTGGTTACACCGGTGGCTGAAGCACCGACCGGCCCCATTCGCTCATTGGAAGCAGCAGGGCCAACGTGTGGGTGCCACCAAGCTGTGGAGAGGATGGTAGTTCCTCCTCCCCCTCCTGTCATCCGGTCCGTCCCCACGTCCCCTGGTCTCAAGCCAACGCGCACCCCAGGTCCGAGAGCATGCACCCCTCCATCGACATGAACCAAAACCCCCATGGGGTGGGGGGAGGGGGAAGACGGGCCACGGGGAGGCTGTGATGGGCTGGGAAGCCCGCTGGCCCTGTTCCATTGTCCGGTCAGGGCTGAAGTCAGAGGCTCAGAGAAACCCAAAAGCCCCCCAGAGGCCCAGAGCAGGCAGGCTGGTTCGCACGGGGTCTGCGCGGGGTCTCTGAGCAATAGTTATTGATGGTGTGGTTAGGAAGAGGCCAGGGAGGGTAAACCTGGGGCTGACAGGGCCCTCGGCTCACAAGGCAGCCTGGGGAGGTCCCCAAACAGCGTGAGGGGCTGGGAAGGGGGCAGGACTTAGATCTTCCGTGAACATTCTTCTACGGCCCACAGACAGGCCTTCATAAGCACCGCCCCCCCACCACCCCAGCATCAGGAGGAGGAAACAGAGGACTTTCTGTGGCCCGGCCTCGTGCTGCGCCCACATCCCTGCCGGTCCCTGGAGTGGCGTCCCGCGGTTTGGAATTGCACCGGCCCGGCCGGAGCCACAGGCTACAAGGACCTCGGGCTGTGAGGTCAGGGCTGCGAGGTCAGGGCAGCTCTGGCACTGGCCGTCGGGCCGGTCCCCACGGACGGCATCAGCATGAGCTCCGAGCCGGTTCAGGATAGGGGCTGTGTGAAGCCATCTCCATCAAGAGTGACCTGCCAAGTCATAGGGACTCGTTCCCAGGCCTTTCCACAGAGGACAGCGTGGGCAGTCTACAGCGTGGAGCCTGTGTGGCCAGCTTCACGGGGACCCCAACTCCACCCAGCGAGCACCTCCTAACAACAGGTCAGGAGGCCTGAGCAAATCTGTGTCCACGCGAGGCCCATTCTGAGAGATGCGAACGAGCATCGACTGGAAGCAGAGAACTGGCCGAGCAGGGGTCCCAAGGAACTGGGAGGCGGCCCCCACCTTCCCGTCCAGGCTCCATTACCATCAGCGTTTCCCCGCCCCAACTCTCCTGTCCCTCCCTCTGGCAGGACTGTGGCCCTAGCCACATAGTGGAGCACGTGGTCACGCGATGTCTTGCCTATAATAAGTAAGTGCCTGTTAAGTGCTCACAGTGCTGAGTCATTCCGTGAGATGGCACCAGGCTGTCCCCCACCAGGGAAGCCTCACAGGTTCAGAATATACAAGTGAGAGAAGCTAAGTGACAACACAAGTTCAGGGAGGGCTCACGGTGAGGGAGCGAGGGGACCTGCGATGAAGTCCTGACCACAAACCAACTGGCACTGGGGGGACAGCCCCATGGGGCCACGAGGGATGCTGCAGGACAGCACCCAAGGACGACAAGACACACAAATGGGCATCGTCACGCTTGCCAGGGCCTTACCTGCCCACGGCACACCTCCGGGCACCAGGTGACATCATTGATTGCTCATCAACACCTCAAGTCAGACTCAATCAGTATCCCCGCTTCACAGGTGAGGAGACTGGAGAGGCCACATGAGAATGGACAGACCATGGAACCTCCTCCCAGTTTGACTATGACGTGTCCGCCGTGGGCCCTGGGCGCCCCCGACTGGGTGCCAGAGCAGCTCCCCTCTTTCCCTCACACGCTCTAGCCCCCTGGCCACCCTGGGTCCCCTCCACGGGGGCCCCTGCACCCGCGCGCGTTTGCGTGTTAATCTCCGTGTTCTGAGAGCCCTCTGCATGCCTACTTCGGTTGATGTCACTGAACTTATAAATATGGGCTTTCACGTGTCCCTCTCATTGCATTGTGTCCCCAGACGGGCAACATTCACTCTTTGTGTCCTCAGCACAGAGCACACTCAGTCCCTCGTAGGCAGAAGGTACGAAGAACTGCTGGTCAGGTCGGAGTCACCTGAGTTGACTTGAACCACAACGATTTGGGGTTTAGACTGGAGCAGCGATGCCCGGGCCGACGCTCAAGAGTGAGGCACGGCCAAGCCGCCCTCAGCTAACCCACCTGCCCAGTGTGGGCCTCCAGGGGCGGGGCGGGGAGCCCTGGCTGCAGAAGTCCGGAGAGGCAGCGGGCTGATGGACGGGCTGATGGATGGCCACCGCCCCATAAAGGGCGGTGGGACGCAGTCTCCAGACACAGCCTCGGGGCTGCCGAGCCCCTGGCAACCTCATGGCTTTGTGGCCATGGGGGTCACGGGGTAACACACCAGGGAGGTAAAGAGTAAAAGCGCCTGGAGGCGGAACTCTGGCGGGAACCCACTGCAGAGTGCATACCTTAACCTCCCTGAGCCTCGGTATCCCCACAGGCAACGAGAAGACAGTGACACTTGTTTCCTGATGTCGTTGGGAGGATTAAACCCAGTGACGGGTGGAAGAGGGCAGTGGCGGGGCATGGTAGGCCCTCAATAATTGATAACGCACCCCATTTCCTGACCTGTCGGTAGGACTATCAATTCTCGTATTATTTCACCTGGCCAGAGCTGGCCTTTTTGGGGTCCTGTTTGGACATTTAACTTAACTACACTAGAGCAGAATCTGGAGGAACTCTGGGGTTCAAAGTGGAAGGAGCCCTATGGTTCCCCGTACGTGGGGCTCCTTGTTGGTCAAGCACGCCAGGCTGATGTCTGAAGTCGCTCTGCAGGGCTGGGGGCGCCCCCCCTCCCCAGCTCTCCGCAGAGCTCGGGCTGGGCCTCCCCCCAGCCACGGCCAGTCCACTGGTTAGCGCACAAACGGCAGTTACTCCTTAGCAGGTGTGACCAACACGCCCAGGTCCGGGCTCTGTTACAGTGGCCCCTGCTCATTAGCATCTGTGAGAAGCACCCCGAAAACAACGCCAGGGGGCACACACACATCCTGATGGGGACGACAGAGGTCTCCTCACCTCCAGGTGGCTTCAAGGGACCTCACAACACCTCCTTCCCCTCCTCCCTGCCAGCCCCTCCTCCACTCCCCATCACCCCTGCCCCATAACCAGCGTCTTTCTGTAACAAATCCTGACACCGGACACCCAGCCGTCGTCCTCCAGGGAAAAGAAAGGGGCTATGCTCCCAGGATGGCGGCTTGTGGGGGGTGGGGGGTACGGAGAAAAGGGAAAGACCTGGAGGAGCTGGGTTCCCACCCCTCTGGTTTCTAGAGCATTCCTGGTGCTGCGTGTGTGCGCATGTGTGTCTTCCCCCCCCCATGAGTTTGAACACCAGCCAACTCCGAGAACAAGAGCAGACTGGGCCAGGCTGGGAGATAACCGCAGCCGTGTTGGGACCGGCGCTGAGGTTTCAACAAAGGCAGCTGGAGCGTGAGTGATGGGACGCTCACCAGAGGGCTGGGGGCGGCGGGGGGCGGGGCGGGGCGTGAGAGAAGTCGGGGAGGACGCAGGGAAAGCCAGAGGGGCGCCCCTGAGAGCCAGGCCGCCGCGCGGCCCTGGGAATGTGCGCTGACTCTCCGTGACCAACGCAGACGCGCTGGCGTGCCCTCGCCTCCCCTGCGCATCAAGAGGTCTCGGTCGCTGACACAGCTCCCCCTGTTCTGATAACAGGAGCCTGCTGGGACTTTAACGTCAGGTCCTTGCCCATGAAGAGCTCTCTGAGCGTGAAAAGATTCCAGCCAGACAGACGGCTCTGCCCCAGAGAGTTGCCCCCCCCGCCGGCCCCGCAGCCGCGGGCAAGGCCCACCCCACGCACGCAGCAGCGCCCGAGGGTCCCGGCAGGCATCAGCCCATGGGACTCGATGGCGACTTACGCGCGTGAACAGCCAGGAGCCCCTCAACCTTAGGCTCGAACCCGGGCTGAGCTCAGGACCTAGAACTTGGGTGATAACCGCCCTGTCCTGACGGGGCCTCCAAATCCTCTCGGACAACGTCATCCTACGCCATGCAGTATTTGTAAAGAAAAGTGAAAGTGTTTTCAAAGAGTGACCGACGGCGCTCTCCCCTGGTTGGAATAAATTCCTCGGCTCCTCAGGCAGCCGCTGGGAAAAAGGATGTCGCCGGGAAGCGAGGCGGGAAGATGACGTTAGAGAGACAGTGCACGTGAGCACGCGTCCCGAAGCGCAGGGCTCCGCACGCGGGAGTGGGTCTTTTACCCTTCCCGTGCGTCGCTGCAGCTTACAGCAAGACACGCAGGGCCCCGAGCCGCGAAGTGTCCCGAGAGGCTGAGGGGGGGCCCCGGCCGAGCCCACGGTGCGGGCTCCGAGGTCTGCGCCCAGGGCAGTCGGGGCAGGGCCGCACTGTGCTCATACTTAGCGGCAGCGTCCCCGGAGGGTCTGCGTGGGCACGGGAAGCCGGAAGTAGGGAGCTCTGGGGGCTTGGACGTGACTGCCGGGGACAGGAAAGGAGAAACCCCACGCGGGACCCGTACGGGCTCATTGCAAAAAGCCACAGGTGGGGAAATGTGGCAGGTTGGCAGGGGCTGGTGGAACGCAGGGCAGGCCGGAGTCCCCCTGCAGGCTTGGGGGACACCAGCAGCGGCAGGGACTGGGGTCAGAGGCTCGGTGGGTGGCACATCTGCTCGATGAAGTTGTCTTGACATCTGCATGCCTCTCCGCCCTCAGCCAGGGTTTACCACCAGGGGCGCCAGCTTCGGGCGCCAGCCGGCTCTGCCAAGTCCTCCGCTCGGGCAGGGGCGTTCCAGGGCCCCGCCAGCGGCCAGGACACCGTCCAGGGGCCACCGACGGGGTTGCAGTCCTGGGGCGGCATTGCTCACTGTGACATCCTCCTCACCACCCCCCCTCCACCCCGCACAGAACGCACGCTCCTATCAGAGGTGGGGTGTCCCAGGTTGTCATTGCTCCACAGAAAGCCCAAGTCCTCCTGTGTCCCCCAGCCCTCTCTTGGCCGCAAGGCCCTGGAATGCCCTGCTCCATCCATCATGGCCACCAGCAGGCCTGACCTTCCGCTGGGGACACCATCCCCACCCCCGGGCACCTGGCAGCACCTGAAATGGCCCCTGCCAGCAGGGCAGAGAAAGCGGGGCCTGGGTGAGAATCCAGCTTCTTCCCGCTGAAGAAATAAAGCCCTTGGCGGGGGGGCTCGGTTGGTTGGCGCAGCGTCCCGCACGCTGAAATGTGGCGGGTTCGATCCCCGGTCGGGGCACGTGCTTAGGCTGTAGGTTCAATTCCCGATCGGGGCACGTACAGGAGGCGACTGATTGATATCGATGTTTCTCTCTCACGTCCATGTTTCCTTCACTCTCCTTCCCCCCCTTCCTCTCTCTCTGAAGTCAATATAACGTCCTCGGGTGGAGATAAAATAAATAAAAAATACATACATAAAGTGGGGGTTTCCTCCAGGTCTGTGGACCCCAGCGAGTGCACGGCCTTGCACGTCGGTGCTGACAGGGGTTTCTGGGAATAACTAGCAGCTCATGATGTCCGCTACGCTCCGGCAGCCCTCTCGGGGGCTGACGCACCCTGGCCGACGGGATCCTCGCACGGGAGATGCCAGCTGCGCTCGCCCTCCGACGAGTGAACGGAGGCACGGAGGCCAAGCGACAGGCCAAGGTCACACCCAGGCCACCACGGAGGGACCGCCCGAGCTCACGGCGTGTTCTCCGCAGGTCCGTGATCTCACTGAGCCTTGTGCCAGCATCTGACACGTGGCTGTGACCCGCTCACCTGTGTGCCCGAGGACCTAGAATGTACCTGGCGCCCAGCGACCCTCGGCAGTTACTCCTTGAAGGAAGGGTTGGCGCCAGCGACCCGGGTTCTCTCTCCAGCAGCTGCCTCTTCCCGGCGGGACGACCTGTCCTCCTTCCTCCTCCCGGCACCTCCAGGACACCGCGTCCCTCGCCAAACACTGGCTGTGGCTGTCTGCCAGCTGCTCTTGGCTGCCCCCTCCCCGCTCACCTGGGCTGCCAAACTCACTGGCTCCGTGAACCCGGGCGCCCACACCACCTGCTTTAGGACCAGCTCCCGGTCTGCCTGGCAACGGACCAGAGTGGGCACTACTGGGCGAAATCCACACACAGGCCCTTGGCCGCCGCACCAGAGAGGCCGGGTTCGTGCTGAGCCCAACGGGGTGGCCTCAGGGCTTCAGCCCGGCGTCGGTGCTCAGGGCAGCAGCCCGGGGCCGAGGGCGGGCCTCGTTAGACAAGCCACGGGGACGCTCGCCCCGGAGGGCACCAGCAAGGAGCCACTCGTGCCCCTGTGGACATGGGGTGGGTCCCACAGCAGAATTGGAGGTGGCGCACTCTGGGGACGAACTCACCAAATGTACCCAAGGGAGGCGGCGGCGTTCTGCCCCGACAGAGGCTGCGTGGTCTGCGAGACACCACGGCGGAGCCTCCGTGCAGGGCGAACGCCAGCCCCGCGGCCTGTCCCAGCCGGCCCCGGGCGCCCAGCTCCGCACCCTCCTTGCCACCAGGCCCATGGCTGTCCTCCTGCTGGGAGCCTGAAGGAACACCCAAGAGATTCACTCCCCGCTATCTAGCTGGCTCATCTGTCCCCCTCAATGCAAGAAGCTCAGCTGTCACGTGCCTCAGTTTCCCCTTCGGCGAAACGGTCAATGCCGCCACCTGTGCAGAACAGCGTCAGTCAAGGGAGTATATCTAACACCCTCCGAAAGTGGCCGGGGGCCCACGGATCCTACCAACAGCACCTCTGCAATAATAAAAATAACTTGTGCTAGCCGTTCCGACAAACGGCCGCAGTTTGGCCCGACGCAGCAGCCTCCGGCACGTCAGGAAACACGGGGGCTGCCCCAGAGACCCTCACGCGCAGATCTGGGGGGAGGGCCCGAGCGAGCCGTTTACACGACCCCTTTCCATCCCGCGGCCCCCTCTCCCCAGGGCGGGCGAGTGCTCGTTTTACTGCCTGGCAACCAGACTGGGACTAAGCTTGCTAAAATATGAGTGTTTTTTTGGCTGGAGTAGCAGAGAGCCCGCAGCCCTATGGAGAGAGAAAAATTGAACCCACTAGGCTGTGGCTCCAGACAGGGGGAGAATTAGGCTTCACGCGGAGCGGGCTGAGCCACGGCATTCTTCAGATAATGCCGAACAAACCCCCGAACAAAGGCAGCCAACCCAGTGGCATGTTCGGAAAGTGTGTTCTCAGCAGATCCGGGCTCACCGGAGCCCCGCGCCGCTCCGCAGCCAGGGTCGCACCCGAAGCGCCCCGTTTTTCCGCGCTGCTCCCTTGTCTGAATTCCTACGGATCCTGCCAATCAGAATTCCTCACCTCAGGCTCAGGGGCACTTGGCAACCAGGCAAGTGGAGGCCCTTTTAAATGGGATCCCAACCTTGAAAAACAGCGCCCCCCCGCCCCCGCCCACGCCAAAGTGCCATCATCCCAGGCCCGTCCTTAGGGGACACGGGGTTGGATCTAAAGACAAAGGATGTGGGGTTCTGGGTGCTCCTCCGTGGCCCTCTGTCCCCCCTCAAACGACTCCCTCAGTGCCGTGCTGGACGGCTTGGGACAAGGTCCTGGAAGTTCAAACTTGAGGTTATTTGTCTGTGGTGGCGGGTGTCAGGCCACCGTCACTGTTATATTTCAAACCCTTTTAGCAGCGTTCGTACTTGGGCATCTAGAAAGCCAGCTTGGTCGCTTGGAAGGTGGACTGGAAGGCGGTCCAATCTGTCTTTCTGTCACAGAATGGATGGAGTTTGGTAGAAATGGCCGAGGTCTGGAAGCAGGCTCCCGCATCTGGGATCAAATGCGAACCTTCTGGAACTTCGCGGTGGCCGCACGCAGCTTGCACTGCTGTTCACCCCCGGAGGAGCCCCCTTACCCCTCACCCAAACTCCCCAGCCAGTCTGCGTATGGCACAGGCCCTTGTAACACGGAGTGAAGAGTGGAACTGAAGGTTTGGAGACAAGACCCGGGGCCGCACACAGGCACCATCTGCAAAGTTAGGGAGGCCCCTTGGCACACCAGGACATGAGAACTGGCCCCGGGTGCCAGGGTTCCCCTACCCTGCCCCCGCTAATGCTGTGACTCAGGGAAGAGGCCATAAAACCGAACCCCCAAGTCCCTCTCAGGGGGGAGTGGAGCGAGAGGCAGACAACGTTTTTGGTGCCAATGAGAAAAAAGATGCAGAGGTGCAAGACATTCAGCTTTCTGGAAGAAAATCTCCAAGACTCTCTCGTGTTTACGGATTCTTGTGTATGGCCCCCCAGTACCTTCACCCCCACCGAAATGTTGCAGCGGGGACAGTGCACCCAGCCCCACACCAGAGGCCGGGGCTTGGAGTCACACAATAACTCTTCACGGGTGAGGGTCTGATAGATTTGGGCAGGGGCGCCCGGGGAAGGAGATGCGCAACATGGAGCATGACAATGGAGCCCAGCCCTGTCCCAAGAGACAGGAGACCCACCCCCCCCTGCCAAGGTTGCCCGAGGTGGGCATGGGGGGCTGCAGGCCGACCACGGACAGAGTAGAAAGCAGGCTTTCTGAACGATGTTACAGTAGGCAGGGGACTAACGTGTCTCCAGTGACTGCCAAGGACCATGCACGCAGCCACGTGTGCCCACAGGTGACAGGGTCTCTCACTGACGGTGTGCATGGGTGAAGCTCAACGCATGGCCCCCTGAAAAATGAAGCTCAATTTCCTAGAATATAACCCAGCAACCTTCAGCCTCTCGCATCTCGGGGCACACATAAACAAATAACTAAAATTCCACGGCATACCAAAAAATATACATATTTTTTGCCCATCTGACAAAAGAACAGGTGCCACTTTGATTCATTCCCACCAAGCAGCTATTGTCGTGTTGACTGTTGTCATGTTTTCTTTTGTTGTGTTTTATTTGACACTGTAAGGGAGAAGAGATCAGGGCCCCTGATGGGACAGTCAGGAACCGCACGTTTTCAACATTCTTGCAGCTCACGGGTCGAAAAGCACTGACCTAACCGACAGTAAATGTTTAGTGCGCTACCTGCTAACCGACTGGCAGTTCTACCGACTTTTGGGTTATCCGTATAATTTCAGGGTTTTTCCCCTCAGAGGTGGTGGTAGGTTTTTCCCAATAGCCTCTCACTCAGCCCCTTGCAGTCGGCGGCCCACAGCTGAGAACGGGCTGTTGGGGGCCAGGAGCTCAGACGCCTCGGACAACAGACAGAAGGAAGCATCCAGCCCGTTCCAGCCCGTTCCAGCCCGTTCCAGCCCGCAGCCCAAACACGTCTGCTTCTGACCGGAGACTGACCCTGGGTCCTGGCTCTGCTCTCCCCTCACCACACATTCTGCCCAAGTTGCCCCTCCTGCCCCACGGTTTCTGCACCATCTGCAGGCTGGTGACTCCCAAACTCTCACCTCCAGCCGCGCCTCCAAACTCAAACTCACGTCCAGTTGCCCCTCTGACCTCACCACTGGGACAGACAACACACACCTTACATGTCACTTGGCCAAACAGAACCCTTGGCCACGCCCCCATCTACTCGCCACGGCATCAGTGTGGTGGCCAGTGGGGCTCTCTCTACCTGGATGTCACATTCGGTTCGTGTCTGTCCCTCAATCTGCCAGCCAGCCCCGTCGCCACACAGCACCAGGGTGACCTGAAAACCCACTCGGATCTCACTGCCCTGTGGCAAGCTCTCCAGTCATTTCCCGATAGAACAAAATCCAAAACCCCTGTTCGATCTTACCAAAACTTCCAGTGTGATCCCTGCCACCGTGTCCAGCCCCAAGTCACGCCACTCTTGCTGCCGTCACCCAGCTCCGGCCACACCGGCTTCTTCCTGCGCCTCAAGCGTGTCCCCAGCAGGGGGCCGTATTTTCTGCCACCTGCTTCTCCTCCTCACGGGCGGCCCCTACCGGCCTCCAGATCTCAGATAGGCCCCCAGGGGCCCCACACCAAAGTAGCCATCAGGCCACCGTTTCTCTCGTCTGTCACTTTGGTCCAGGTTCATCTCTTCCACTTCTACCGGAATTCCATCGGCAGAGAAACCAGCCTGAGGGGCTAGAACAGAGACCGGCAGGTTCCCTAAGCACTTTTCAAATGCATGACTCTTCCAGCCGACAAAGCACACACAGACGCACAATCCCAGACGTGGACGTAGGAACTTCCTCATCATTCTCACTGCCCCAACACCCCTGCTCCCCAAACCGGCCTTCTACCTAATGGTCCTTTGTTGCGGCAGGTACAAGGAAAAGCGTCGCCGCATGGTCATCGCCGCAATTGGCAGGAAGGAAAGAGGAGACCCGAATCGGCCCCCTCTCATGCCAGCCTCCGTCATCATGAACGGCCTCACGGTTCGCGCAACATTTGAGAAGCAGCGTTGAGATCCAAAGGCCTGGGTGTGTGCCTGGGGCTCAGCCGCCAACTCCACAGGTGTGGACACAAGCCACCTCACCCCAAGCCGCCTTTTCCTCCTCTGGTGGGTGAGGGTCCCATCGGCCCTGCCCACCTGTCGGGTGTGCGACGGGAACGAGTGTGTATAGGAGAGCGGTCTGCACAGTGCAGGTCATGAGCTCTCAGCGTGGGCGTTGTGCGCATGAGTGAGGTAAACATCATTTGTCACAACTGCGCAAACCCACCTAGTCACTGGTTTCACTTGGTGGCACCCAATCACCTTGGCTCCGTGTGTGTGTGTGTGTGTGTGTGTGTGTGGCTGGGGTTGGACAGGGAGGGGGAGCAGGCCCACTAAAGAGGAATTTGAGAGGACGCCCTTTCCCCACGGCGGAGCACAGAGGCCCACCCTGGGAGTCGAGGCTCCCCCCGCCCTGCCCTCCCCCCAGAGAGGCGGGCGCAGGCAGCATTAATTACAGCCCGCAGCCCTGTCCCAGTGCCTACGTGGCACTCCATGGGTGGTCACGCTCTGATTCGGCGCTGGCGGATATTAGTGAGCAGTGACTGGACAGTGCCCACGGGGCTTCTTAAACGTTCCTCCTCTAGTTAGGGCATTTGTTCTCAGCGTGATTTATGGGAGCATCTGCAGAGTGCAGGCGAGGTGCCCACCCTGACTCCCTCCGCTTGCCTCCACCCGAGTACCCTGGTGTCCGCCTGTCCCATGGGGAGGGCAGGTGAGGGACACAGGGAGGCTTCCTTTCTCTGACCAGCCCGCGGGGCCACCGGGACCAGGAGCCGCAGTGCCCACGCTGTTGCCTGCAGGACAGCCAGGGTGCCTCGGTCTCTCCGTCTGTGAAATGGGTGGCAGAAGACGACGTGTGGAAGAGCATCTTCGGTGCCTTTGCCGCACGCCTGCAGTGTCATTTGTGCAAAGAACAAATGTGGTTCCCTGATCTAAATGCGTGTGGACCGGGCAGTAGGCTCTCCAGCCTGGATGCAGAGCCCACGAGGAAATAAAAGGGTCTTGCCTCCACTCCACGGCGAGGGCACATCGCGCCCCTGGTACGGGGCCCCGGGTGGCACGTTCTGAGGGAGTTTGGCCCCTCCTTACCCACCCCCGGGCTGGTGAGTGTGGACCCTGGGGGGTACATCTCATCTACAGAACGAGACAGTCCCTGAAACCGTGTTTCCCTCCCCTCCAGTCCTGAACCCTGATGCTGTAAGTCCTCTTGTCTCTTCCGGCAACACCCACAAAAATCTAGGACCATTCTGGAAGGAATCGGGCCTTTTCTGGCATGAGAGCAGCTCTGTGTCTCAGGGCTGTCGGGAAGCACAACCCACTTGCCCAGAAGACGAACAAAGATTTAAATCTCCAAGGTGAATGCACACACGTGGGTTTCCTCATGGAGGATCTGCGTGGGACCCGTGAGGGCCAGCTGTCCGCGTGTCCACCATGAGCAAACGGTGAGAACCAGGGCTTAGGCGAGGGGCAGGGAGCCGCCCCGGCCGGGACGGTCACCGGGAGGGACGTCATAAGCCTCTTTTCCAAATGCCTTGTCCACTTGGTGAGCCCTTGTCTCTCCGAGGGGGCTCAGCTGTCTGGGCTTGGAGTGGGGCGGAAGGACAGGGGCCCCAAGACAGCCTGCCTCTGCCGACCAGGTGACCTGGCCCCTCGGAGTGGGTCAGGGTAAGGACTAGCTAATTAGAAAAATGGCAACCCTCTTCTTGGCCAGGAAAGAAAACAGGTTTTATCGAGACTCGAAAGCCGAAATCCAAGGGGAGGCAGGACCAGCGGCCGTCGCTGCAGGGGTTGGGGGAGCTGGCAGGCGGGGCAGAGTCTGAGGGTCAGGGCCAGGCTGACTCCTGCGTCCACCGCTCTCAGGCTCTCTATGATGGCGGACGAAGGGCTTCAGACCCCTAACCCTGGATTGGCTCCCCTGCAAACGGACGGGGCTCAATAACTCCGACGCCGGCGGGCTCCAGGCTCAGAGTCCTTCGCTCGTGCAAAAGCCCCTGTTGTGTGGTCACTCGGTGAGTATGAGTGTCCTTCTCCCTGATGGGCCTCGGACGTCGCCTGGAGCACCGAGCCGGGGCCGGAGGCAGGGGGAGAGGCAGGGCTGCACGCCAGGTCTCTCAATCACCTCACGACCGGCCCTCAGCCATCTAAGTCGCCCCAGCTGGGACCACAAAGGGTGCAGAAACCCGCAACTGAGGAGTCCGCAGTTGACTCTGCCCAGATCCAGTTACCAGAACCTCTCTGTGCCTCGGTTTCCCCCAATCCAGCGCAGAGGGAACATGAGTCTCTGGGGTGCAGGGGAAAGTGCCTGTTATACGCCAAGCCCTAAAATGGGCACTTCCTATACTTTCTGGAGAATCCGGCAGGGCTATGACCGTTGAGTCACTACAAACGGGGAAACTGAGGTTTAGAAAAGCACATTGTCTGGAACCAGCCAGGTCATGCAAGGCACTGGGACTCAGATTCAACCTACCCGGCTGGGAGGCCGAGCCCTTTTCCGTTTTTTAATACCTCGAAGAGGCGTTCTGAGCATTCGTAAGACTGAGTCTAGAAATAATTAGAGCAAAGTCAGCGACAACAGTACAGGATACAGGACGCTCGGTGCCGGAAGGACCGGCCGTCCTGAGTGAGGCCGCGTCCAGGGTGCACCGACCTGAGGCTCTCCATCCCCCCGCCCCTCCTATCCCCCAGGTTAAAATACAGGAGACACCGTGGAAAGTGATGTTAGGGCTACGTTAACAGGAAAACTAAATCAAGGCTGCCCCACTGTATTTGTCCGGGTGATGGGGGGCATAGGAACTTCCAGAAAATCCATCTGGTCAGCCCAACCCACCAGACCCTGGAGACGATTCTGGGGCAGAACACGACCAGTGACTGCAACCCCTCTGCACACAGCACAGTCCACGTCTCTAAGGGTCCCAAGCCCTGTAGGTTGGAACCTTCAAGAAAGAAGTCCAAGTTCGGAAAGTAAACATGGCTGCGATGCCCTCAGAGGGGTCACACCTGAGAACATCCTCGGTTGCCTTGGGGGCCAGAGCCCACCGCACTCCCTCTTCGCACCCAGGAAGGGCGAACGCGGCCCCTCGGCTCGGGTCTCCCATCCGCACGTTCCAGAATCTTCCAGAATTGTTTCACCAACGCCCAGCCCGTACCTCCCACAAGGGCCCCACCTGCCCCCTGAGCCATCATCCCCAGGCTCAAAACAGAGTCTTACTGACAGAGACACTCTTCCTGACAAATCTATGAAAAGTCAATTAGGGGGAAGCTACTCGTGTTCCAAAAAAAAAAAAACAAATCCACTAACAAATGACAATGACAACAAACGGACTAACCGCTATATCCCTCTAAAATTGCTTTCATTTCAGAATTCTCTGCTGCAGACCAATTCCCCGGGACCCCCGCCATTGAGCAAACCCGGGCATGCCTGCCCTGAGCACGACCCCCCACCAGGGCCCTTGTTTGGTTGGAGCGCAGTAGAGACGGACCGAGTTATTCATTAACTCCCTGTATGAAAACCCGAATAATAAAACTGAAGTGTGTTAAACACATCCAGATGAACGGTTTAAATCACCTGCAAGTCACTAGGCTTGAAACTGCTGTCATTTCTCCCGGAACAAATGTGCCCGAGCCCCGTATTATTAAACGGAGATAACGAAATTTATGGCCGCCCCAGGGGGTGACACAGAGGAAGGAGTTGACAAGCAGTGGGAGCACAGGTAGGTGCCCCCCTGCCCGAGCCCCTCCCAGCCCTGTGATTCCAAAGCACACGCGGAGAGGGGCAGAAACATGTCTCGAGACGAGAAGCGTCGTGTTTCTGTGACCGGCGGTGGGAGCCGGGCCCTCGCCCCTTTGCAACAGCCACTTAGCTCTGATTCCTCCCCAGGGACTGACGTGTGAGGGAGCAGCAGGCAGCTTTCCCTTCCACTGTAGCTGCCACTGGGAGCTGCGGGGCAGCGTGAGGCTGCCCTCAGACAGACCCCCCCGGGCCGCGCCTGTGGGCAGCCTAGACGTGGCTACAGATTCCAGTTCTGGGGGGACCCGTGTCTCCTAGGTTACAGCCGCGGACGGCGTGTTCTTCATTACAACGGAAAACGTGTGCTCTCCAGGGACTGTTCAAACAGCTGTGCGAGGCCCGGTGTGTGTGTGTGCGCGTATGTGTGTGTGTGTGTGCGTGTGTGTGGCTCAGGCGGCGGGGACAATCATGACCTGGCTCTTCCAATGCCCTCTCTGGGCGTTTAACGCGCACGGTGCCTGACTGCGGTCCCCACAGCCGGGCTGAGCAGACACGCACTGCTGCTACTGCTTGTAGGCTGACAGTCTCAGGACTCTAATTAAAACAGAGGAAGTGATCCCCTCCTCAAACTTCCTTCAGATTGAGCTCCATAAAAATCACTAGGTAACATCCGACGGGCAGAGCAAATTCTCGGAGCCAGCAGCTGGGCTGAGTGGACACAGCAAACAGATCTATGGCCCCCGGGGAAGCGTCTTAAAAAACGCCCACGCCACACGCTCCAGCCTCCTGGCCTGCGCCTTCCTCTAGTCCTTGGTGGTCATGTCGGGGAGTGATTGCCAGGTGTCCATCCGGGGCTGGGACCCCAGTGGGTATGGCTGATACACCTTAAAAATCACCCACCCAAGCCCTGGCCGGGAGGGTCAGTTGGTTGGAGCATCGTCCATACACCGAAAGGTTGCGAGCCTGAGCCCCGGGTGGGGTGCGTGCAGGGGCAACCGATCAATGCTTTTCTTTCACACTGATGTCCTCTCCCTCCCTCCCTCTCTCATTACAATCAATAAACACACCCGCGGGTGAGGATAAAATGAATAAACCCACCGACCCAAAGCCACCCAAAGGTGCACGTGCCTCCTTTCCCGCGGTTGTCGGTGAACCATGGCCGGCCGCGCACACAAGCACAGGGGGACCCAGGGGCAGCTCTCGCGGGCGTGGAGCACCCTAGCCTGGGCCCCTTGTCACCCGAGCCTGGCCACAGGGTCAGACGCAAAGTGTCTGGAACTGATGTGGGGATGAGCTGAAAATCCCACCCACCACCCCCAGTCACACTTATCAGGCGATCCGACGTACAGAAGTGCCCATGGCCCGGACGTCCAGGACCTCAGGACGGGGCCTGGGTCCACGTGAGAGTCACTGGGTCCTCGCAGGCAAAGTCCCCCACTCAGGGCAGGGCCCGAGCCACAGAACGCGAGAATCACTGAATGTGCATCGTGTCAGGGGCAGATCCTGTGTGGTGGGGGCGCCGCCCAACTCAGGGGCTGGACTGCTCCTCCGGAGGAAGGGGCAGGGCCCGCCCACCTGCTCAGGGGCTGCGGTGGGGCTGAACTTGAGAGGAGCACTGTGCAACTCTGTCGTCTTCCTCGGGGTCCGCCAGCGTCTACGAAGAACCCAGCCCCGGCAAGGTCCTCTCTGGCTGCCCCTGTGACAAGGTATCACAAGCTGGGTGCCATAAAGCAACAGAATTTACTCTCTCACAGCCCTAGAGCCCCGAAGTCCAAACTCGGTTTCTCTCGGTGGAAATGAAGGTACAGGCAGGGCCGCTCTCCTTCCAGAGGCTCTGGGGGACACTCTCCTCCTCTCCCGGGTTCTGCTGCCTGCTGACAGTCCTTAGCTTATGGCCACATCACTCCAGTGTCTGTCCCTGTCTTCACATCACGTGCGTGTGTGTGTAAGTCCTCCTGTGCCTCTCTTCTGAGGACCCTCCTGAGGGCACTCAGAGCCCACCTGGATAATCCCAGACACTCTCAACTCAGATCCTTAATGTAATCACATCTTCGAAATAAGGTCACATTTATAGGTTGCCGGGGTTGGAGCCGGGTATCTTAGGGGGGTGTCCTCAGCCCAGGCACAGTGCTAAGAGCTGAGGGCATAGCTAACAAAAGACACGGTGGCACCGCCAAGCGTGTGAAGAATGATAGCCATGGAAGAGGCACTAGGGCACTGGTTCTCCGAGTATGGCCTCTGGGCCCACAGCACCGCTGGGGAACCCGTCAGAAAGCCCCATTCCTGCCCATCCCCCACCTTTGGGATCAGAACCTCGGGGAGGGGGAAGCCCGGCGGTCTCCAGACGCCATTTCGAAGCCGGTTTCAACGAGGCGATTCTCACACGCGTGAATGTGAACCACTGGGCCAGAGGGGACGGAGTCCCCTTATTCCAGCCCTCTCTCCCTGGTATCTCTGTTAAATCAACATCCAGCTTCTGTTTAAGTCCCTCCACTCTGGACACCTGCCATTCCAAGACCCGCAGCTGGAACGGTCAGAAAGGAAGTGATGCATGTGGGATATTGGGATGGTCATTTGTCACCCTGCCGACTGCAGACCTCGCCGGCGCTCTCCACCTTAGCCACACTTCCGGGCCACTCAGCAGCCAGGGCGGCTGCTAGCTGCACCCCGCAGCATCGTCCTGGGCACCGAGGGGCACCGAGGGACGCCGCACACAGGCACGGATGCCGTCAGAAGCGGAGACGATCTCAGGTGTGTAGAGTAGCAGACCGGTCCCTGGTTTAGGGGTGAAGAGGGGGCTCGGGGCCAGCTGGCCTCTTCCCACGCGTGCTCTGAGCCCCTCACTCATCTAGAAAACGAGGTGAGCGAAGTGGGCTATGGCTAATCACCTGTGGCTCTCCACGCGGCCACAAGTGCCACCTGAGTTCAAAACAATGCAAAAGCAGGTCATAAAGGATCCCTAGAAAAACAAAAGACAACAGGGGAGGCTCGAGACTGCGCCGTTAACAGCGGCTACTCCTGGAGAGTGGGACGACGGAGGATTCTAGCTTCTTCCTTGTGATTCCAAATGTTCTGTAATAAACACGCGCAACTATATATGTTTACGTTTTACATGTACAGGTGTGCATGCGTATCTTTTACAATCAGGTATAATTCCATTTTAAAGAGAAATAACCTACCAGCATCGCCTTAACAAGCTAGAAGTTTCATTTCTCCCCCCGCTGCCGGATATAAGCCCCCAGCCCTGCCGGGGACAAGGGCATCTGAGTCACAGTCAGCTGACGGCAACCCAAATGCATGATGGGGTGTGGGGAGCAGCACATTCCACACACGCGTGTGAAAGAGGAGGGAGCAAACCCGCAACAGGAAGGACGCTGCTCTTTAAGGAGTGGTCCCTCCTGGTGCCCATCCCTGGTCACATGCCCAGGAGAAAACCAACCCCCAAGGCCGGGGAGGCAGAGCGGGGGGAGGGTGAGCGGAGTGTGGGCTCCCCTCACGGGTAGGGGCAGAGCGGGCAGGGGGCTGGACCCTGGGCACGTGTCCGGGCACTGCCTGGGAGCAACGGGGGAGGACAGCATGTTCACTCTGCTCCCAATCAAACCATTTCTTCAGCCAGAAAAGGTGGGTGGGAAACAGCCGTAGTCCTTAGAGAACTGATTAAGGAATCCAAGTTAGCAATCCCCCTGAAAGTGCCTGCAGAAACTGATCTAACTTGCTTGTGTGTTCTTTTAAGGAGCTTAAAAACACACCCAGACACATATTTATCAGGGTCATACACCCGTACGTTATGGCCTCTCTCTTTCCTCATAAATTAACACCGAAGTGTCTTTCGGACACTTCAGAGACTTGTCGAAACGGCCACATGACCAATGTTGCCGGCAAACATACCTCTGAAACAGATTCGATTCTATCCACGCCGTCATTCCTCTGTATCTGCAGGGGATTCCGAACCCCGGGGGAATACCAAAACCCAAGGTGCCTACATCCCCCACGTGAGGTGGGCAGTATTCACACGCAACGTACGTCTGTTACTCCTATACTTCCAGGGGCGTCCCACCTTGTGGCGTCTCGGTGCGTACTGGGAGAAGAAGCGCTGCCTTGGGCCACCCATTAAAAATACATTGTGACATGTCATCACACACACACAAAAAAAACACGTTTTAAGTAAATTTACGATTTTGCGTCAGGTCGCGTTCACAGCCATCCTGGGCTGCACGCGGCCCGTGGGCCACGGGTTGGACACCCCTGCTTTAAATCACCTCTAGATTACTTATAAGATGTAATGCAAGGCTGTGCAAATAGTTGTTACACTGTGACGTTTAGGGAACAATGACCAGGAAAATAAATCCGTGCATATGCCGTACAGACACAGCCACGCTGGGCCTAACCACACAGCACACGTCAGCAACAATGTAACAAAATTTTCAAGTAATCTTGACTTGTGGTTGGTTGAATCCAGGGAGAGGGAAGCCGTGGGTACGGAGGGCCACTGCTGACAAACCCACCCTGGAGCCCCCAGTCCAAGCTTAGCCTGCAGAGCCCCTCATCCTGACCTCACAGGCCACCTCGACCAAACCCGGCACCCGTGCCCTGCCGGGGACCCGCCAGTCCGCGGGAACTCTACCCTGCGTGGCTTATGCACGTCCCTGGGCTGAAGGCTTCTTCCCAGCCTCTCCTATCCAAGTCTGTCTCCTTAGACACTTTTCTAAAGACGGGGTGTTACCGCGAGTGTCAGGCACATCGGGGGGTCCTCAAACTGCAAGTCTCAGCCCCTGCAGAAGCTTCTCAGTGGGGCTCGGTGCGCGCTGCTGGCTGGTGAGGCGCGAGCAGACTTATGCAGCGAGGACCTGTCACCAGAAGATGGAAAGGACTCGAGGCTGAAGGGCCAGTGTCGCCTCATCAGGAGGATGGCATGGCTGGGGTGGCGGATGCTGTCAGGGGTCCATGAAAGAATTCAGCACCATGGGTGGAAGGTTCTAGATGGAGATCAGCATGCCTGGGCGCTGCAGGTCAGGCCCAGAACCATACAGTCAAGAGGCCTGGCTACAAGGGCACTCTACTGACACAGCCTCACGAGGGAGAATGGCATGCAACTGCCATTCTGGTCACTGGCAGGTGACTTCTGGCCAGTGCCAAGGCAGCACGTTCCGTCATGGATTCCCGTGACACCCAGCTGCCCTGACAGGGGAGGTTCCAGGGCCCACAGACAGGATGGTCCCCTTTGGAGGCAGCCAAAATTACCCACAATCGTTAAGTGTCGCCAATGACTGTACACGACACCGGGTAGCCACTGACAACGACGGACGGCGTTGTTCCATCAGGTTCGTACATTAAGATGACATCAACGCTAGGAGCTCTTCCCTGGGACACGTGTCCACTGGTGGGCGGGGGACAAGCATCTCTGATAGGCTGAGCTAGTGACGAGGACAATCTGACATCACCCTTACAGCAGCACGGAGGGGTATTTTCCTTTGGTTCATGCTGTAGACGGGAACTGTGGGACTCGAGAGGCTGACCAGCTCGTCCACGGGCAGTGACTCCGACCCGTGACATCAACACAGCCAGGGTCCTTCTGCTTCTCTCAGCCCCACACGTAGCCCTGCAACATCTGCTCGCTGGGGAGAACGTGACAACGGACGTGAATGTACACGCAGGTGTCTCCCGGGTGTTTCAGAGCAAAAGGAAAAGACAAGGTCCCTGGTTAATGGAGCTGAGGTCGCCAAGGGCAGCTGGACAAGGTGTCTACAGCCCAGCGAGGGCCGCGGCCTCCCCACCTCACAGCCAGCCCTAGCCGCGGGGCCACCGGGGGACCAGGTCAGGAGGCCGCCGCGGTCCCCCGATTCCCCACCTCACCGCCGGCCACGGGGCCCTGTTCCCCTCCACCGAGAGCCGTTAATGCCAGAGAACGGAAGGTATTCTCCCCGTGAAAGATATCATTATTGAATAAAAAGGGGAGGGAAGCCAGAGAAAGGGCATCAAAGCCTAAACAAATAACATCAGCGTGAAATCTTTAATGAATGGCTCATCCGATGCGATTGACCGAAATCCACGAGGGTTAGCGAAAGATGCCTTAAACCCAGTTCATACGGCAAATCAGCCATGAGGGAAAGTCAACACGGAGTTAATCCCCATTTAATAATTCAGTTTCAGGATATTAAAACATTTCTCTTGGAGCTCCTGCAGGTAGAACTGATAACGGGGTCATAGAAAAATATACTGAAAAAAAAATAGGAAGTTGTATTAAGAACGTCCAAGAGGTGGCGTTCAGCTCTTCTTGACTTCCAGCTTCATCTCCCAATCCGTTCTTTGCCCCCCGAGACCTGGTCGAGGCCTGGTCTCGACCCGGCGTGACTTTGGGTCTTTGGCTCAGTCCCCTAAGACGGCAGCCCAAGGCCCTTCCGTGGGACAACAGCCAGCGGGTCGGAAGGCTCTTTGGGGACCCTTGGGAAGAGTGAGACCCACAGTGACTCTGAGTCACCGGAGGGCTTGCTGAGCGTGACGCCAGCAGGTGGGAGGGAGCCGGCCACCACGTTGGCGACCCAGTCTTTGGAGCCCGCACAGCGGTCAGCCGACAGGCTCAGATCTCGCCCAGTCGTTTCGAGCTCGGAGCGGACCAGGGCCTGCCGTCAACTTCCGCGAGCTCACAGCCGCAGGCTGGGTGAGGGCTGCCCCCCTGACTCTCCCCTTGACCTCCTGGCCAGGACTTTCTCGTCACTAGTGTCCCCTTGTGTGGGGTCAGCTCCAAGGGCCTTCCGCAACAGGGTTCCCCAGACACACAGGAAAGGGCCCTTCTCCCTCTTCCCCATCAGAACCTCAACCTGGCCCGGACCAGCCCTCACCTCCTTCTCCCAAACATGCCTCATTTCCAAGGGCAGAGGAGAGGTCCCCTCAGCCCTTCCCAGAAGCACCCTGCTTCCTGCACGCACCAGGCAGCAGGACCCGCACGCCAGTCCACAGCCCACCGCCACGCCGCCTGCTTCTCCCAGCGCTCCCTGCCTCCCGGCTCCCACAGCGGCTCCCTGGAGGCCGCGGGGCCTGCAGCCCACACGGAAGAGAAATTAAAAGCAAATTGGCGTCACCTTTGCTCAGTGCCGGAGCGCGCAGTTTTAATTTGCATTTTATTTGCACAGCAACACGAACATTGTAGAAATACCCATAACGCTCCCTCCCCGCCGCCCGCCCTCTCCTCCTAGTCCCAGAGCCAAACCCAGGAAGCCCGTGGACCAGGAAAACCGTAGGGACGGAGCGCCTTGCCCGCTCAACCCGAGACGCTCTTGGGTGGCAGCAGAGGGCGAGAGAGTCAGAGGAGCAGCGGGCTCTGATCAAGAATGAATTCCAGCTCAGGTGTCTGTTTCCCTTACATATGGGATCGGACGAAGACGCTCCTTGCTGCCCACTGAGCGAACAGGCATGGATGTCGTGAGGAACGCCAACTCTCAGGTCCGGCTTAACACAATCCCAACCCTGGTGAGAAGCCGGGGGACAGCTACCTCGTGCCATCTGTGGAAACCGCTGAGGGTCCATGTTAATATCCTTCCCCCTTCCACGAGGGACTTCTCTGTGGTTCTGTTTCTCCTGGGCGCTCCACCCACCTGCCTATGTCGCACCTGGCGCCTGTGCGGTTGAATACCGCCACGCCAGACCCCACGCATGCAGGCGTGAGCGGCAGGCTGTGAGGCCCGCCGTTTACCTAAAACACACCCACAGGGGGCAGGAGCGGGGTGGGGGGGACCCCTGGCTCATGTCTGCTAACTGTTCTCTGCTTACTCAACCCCCCTGCAAAGTCCCACCTCCCTGTGGACACCACAAGCAGCTTGCAAGCCGAAGGAATTCGCATTTAAAAAAAAAAAAAAGGTGAGAACCCTTTGCTAAATATGGTCCTCCCGTGTCAAAAATGACAGCCCGCTTCCAAGACTGGACTTAAGAAGGAAAGAAAACCAGGGGCAGAAGCGGTAGGAGAGGGGACACAGAAAGGGCCCGACAACAAAGAACAGATTCAGTCGCTTTTTTCCTTTTTCCTTTGTTCTCCGTGGTGGCCCTGGAGCTCAGCCCTGGAGAGCCACCTCCGCTCTCAAGGGGGAGCGCTCTGTCTACGCCCTCAGGGGGAGGGGAGAACGGTGGCCCACAATGCCAGCACACGAAGGCATCTCCGAACATCCTTCCACTTCTCCTTTGATGGAAGCGGAAGTGCCGAGTCTCGCGTTTGCTCGGTCGCAGTGAAGTGACTGCTCCAAGGCGGCACGACAGGCCATCAAACGGCAGAGACAACCGGCAACTGTCTGCTCCGCACGCAGGGGCCCCACCCAGCACTTGACAGGAGGCGGCATTCCGAGACACGGGCGAGCTGCTCAAACGCAGACCACCCCTGGCGACCCCTGATGGAGGCATCCAACGTTCTCGCCCTCTGTCGCCCCCAGCCCATCAAAAATACCCGTGTCCTTGGCTTTCAACCTCACGAGGGCACCACAAAGGAGAAAAGCATGATGCTGTTACTGAGTTTTGGGCAAAGTCATTTTTACAAAACCACTGCCCACTAAGTTACCTGATGACTAAAGAGGGTGGATAATCACCCCCTTGAGTCCTCAATCTTTGGGAGAAGGGCCCATTTCCCTCTGCAGACACACGGTGGGCTGGGCGGTCCCCGCCACCCAGTGAGGCTGCTTTTCCCCGGCGCCGAAGATGCTCAGAGCCGAGCGTCCCGCATTACCCTGGGGGATCCTCTGAGCCTTTCTTTTGGGGAGCACCTCTTGCTCCAGGCCACCCCCTTCATTCAGAGCCCTCATTCTCCGATCCCGGTTTCAATCATTTTGCAGTACCTCAGTGGTCTCAGTTCGGGCTGCTCTAACGGATACCCTAGACTGAGGGGCTTGCACGATGTATATTTATTTCCTACAGCCCTGGAGGCTGGGAAGTCCGAAACCGAGGTCCCTGGTGAGGGCCTCCATGACAGTGACGCTTTGCCGTGTCCTCACGTGGCAGAGAGGGGGTGCTCAGGCCTCTTCCCACCGGGACACTGACCCTATCATGGGGTCTCCGACCTCAGAGCCTCATCTAACCCTAATTACCACATTTTGCCGTGTATAATGTTCACTCTTTGGCCCAAATTTTTGAGGGAAATATAAGGATGCACGTTATACATGACAAAATAAGGCACCTCCAAAGGCCCCCCCCCAAATGCCACCACAGTGGCAGGTAGGCGCCAACATGGGGATTTGGGGGGACACAGGCATTTAGCCCATGGCATTTGCTGTCATCGCACATGGCCTCGAATCTTCTTTGGGAGGGTAGAGTGTCAGTCATAACAGTGAACTTTTCTGGCTTGGAGAACGTAATGGGTAAATTCTGTGCATTTCAGCTGGGACGAGGAAGGCAAATGAGAGGACACGTCGTTTGTACCAAGGTTACGACGCCAGACAGACAGACAGAGCTCCCGGGTGGCCCCAGATGTGAAGGTGAACCTGGGGTGGAAGCTCCCTGCACTCCACCTTCCCACAGCCCACAGCGGCCCTGCCACGTCATCCACGAAAGCCACCAAACCCACCGTGGCCACAAGCAGCACCCAACTTCCTCCCCCCCGAGGCCGGGGCTGCGGACGCTTGTGCTCGGCTGACTCTGCTCTTGGCTGACCGTGCGCCCACGTGGGTGCTCTCGGTGGCTCACGGACCCTCGGCACAACCTACGAAGGCACAAGCTGAAAGAGCAGCCGCGTGACCACAAGCCACTGGCCTCCTGGGGTCGCGCTGGCCGCAGGCTCAGCCTCGGCAGCCCGATGGCTTGTCCCTCCAGACAGCGCCCAGCCTCCCTCCCCTCCGAGCCCTGGCCCTCCAGGTCCGAGGCGGCAGATGGCGGGGTGCAGGCAGGTAGGGGCGGGAATGGGGGATACCACGGGAGGACCGAGAAGGAATCCACTTCCCCGTGCTTGGTGGCCTGCCGGATTCCAACGCCCTCTGCCTCACAATTATCTCTGTGGCCCTGGTCCAAGCCACGGAGCTCAGGGCAGATTTCAAGGCAGCCACCATGGGGCAGGAAACAGCACACGTCTCCTCCGTGGGACGTCCTGTCTGGTATACAGGTGCGGCTATCCCAGGCCACACGCTGTTAAAATGCAGAGCTTACCCTTGTCCCCCTCCCAGGTATGCAGACCCTGAAGGGAAAGGAGGTCACAGGCAGAAGTCGAGCTGCCCTCTGGGTTGAGCCTTGGCCAGGACACAGGCGGTGAAGCCAGGCTGCACTCTACTTACTAACAGGGCCACTCCGGGCCTCAGTTTCCCCATCTGCAAAATGGGAACAGTAATGGAACCCACCTCACAGGAGACGGCTGGTGGTTCGGCCGCCCCTGCCCGACTTGCCACCCCCAGCAGGACTTCCGCTCCAGTCCCCAGTGGGGCTGTGTGACACCCCCACCCCTCCCCCAACCAAGCAGCCCCCAGTGGGAACTGGTCAGCAAGAGAGGGGCTCGGCCCGGAGCTGCGGGCAGCAGCTCAGCCTGTGGCCTCCAGTGCGGGTGCCGGGTGCCGTGTCCACGCATACGGGCAGAGCTAACAAGAGCTCCCCAAGGCTTCGTGCAAGGGCGTCGGGCCACGCAGGCGAGGCGGGCCAAACTCCCCTTCTCCTTCCAGAAACGACAGGGAAACAAATGGCAGGAAATTCATTCTGCTGACGCACAGGAAGCAGTGCCAGCCCTGGCTCTGGAAGCGGAGAGAGAGCGGGAGGACCGCTAAGAGGGAGGAAGAGACAAAGGACGTGAGAGAGGAGCTCCAACGGCCGTGCGAAAATCCATCTCCGCTCCGTCGAGGGCCACATAGCTCCGTCCGTCCAAACCTGGCCAAACCCGGTTCCAGAAAGGCTTAAGTCTCAGAGATACTTGCTCTCCAGTAGACGGCTTGCCAGTCCACAAGAATTCTGGATCGCCGAGGTGCCAGATAGAAATAAAAAGAGAGGAGGGGCTGGCTTGGCCAAGCCGAGGACCCGAGTGCAACGTGAGAAAGCTGTGAGTCACAGACGTGCCTGAGCCACAGGGCAAAGCAAACCGTGGGGACCTTCACGCCTGGGGGCCTGCTCTCCCAGAAGGAATTCGGGGCACGCAGTACGTTCACACGTAAGGAAGATGCTGTCAGATGCTGGCTGGCTCTCCTGGAACCCCCAGACCGCCACTGCAGCTTTCCGACGCCTTCCCCTGAGCCTGCCGCCACCCCGGCACTCTGCACGCCTGCGGGGGCCCCACCCAGGGAGCCTGGCCCCAGCGGGGGGGCAGGACAGAGAAGGAGCGCGGTCACACATGAGCACATGCCTCATTGGACTGACCTGTATCTGAACGGACGCATGGACTCAGGTCTCTCACAAACGTGGCCTCTAAGCACCGCGCATTTAATTTTTTAAAAAGACGGCGAAGGCCGCCAACCGCGGTTACGCATGCTGCTCCCGCTTCGTCCTCGGTCCCATAAACGTCGGGACGCTGAACCAGTTCCAGGGGCTGAGCAGCCAGGGAGAGACGTCAGGGACCCGCGGTCAGAGCCCAAGGACTGGACGCCCAGGCAGAGAGCCGAGAACGCCCGCGACGCTCGGCCCGTGAGCCACGGGGCCTGAGGTCCCCAGCGGCAAAGGGAGGCGGAGAGGGGCGTCGGGGAGCGGGTGAAATAGTGACCCAGGCAATGAAGCCTGGGCAAGTGCGGGCACAACAGTCCCAGGCGGCTGCCCCGGGTCTGGTCAGAGCTGAGGAAAACTCAACCCCGCCCCAAGGTCGCACGTTAGGAAAGACGCTGAGTCACTTCAATGTTGTTTTAAAAAACTGTACTAAGCACCTACAGGTATGAGTCACACTTTCTCCAAAGCCATATTTCTTAGACCCCCCAGCAATTCCACAAGGCGGTCATTGTAATCCCATTTTGCAGGTAAGACCGTCGAGGCTCGGGAAGGTTAAGAGGCTTGATTGCAACAATCACACAGCGCATCTGCGGCACTGGGGGTGAGGGTCCCGGGCACCAGGCTCGCAGCATGGGTCTGTGTGCAGGTGAAAGATGCAGTCACCGCCCATCCACCTGTGTGCATGGAGGCAGCGCCCACGCCCGTGCACATGCACTCTGGCCGCCTCAGCCTCAGAAGACGCCGGAGACACCGTGTGTCATTTCTGGAGGGGGACATATCCTGGAAGCACCTCTCGGACGCCCGAGAGTGCCAGACACTGCCCCCCACCCCTGCTCCCTCGCCTGCCCCATGGTCACGGCTGTTATTGTAGATGGTGCTCAGAGAGGCTCCCGGCATCTCACATTCTACCATCGGTCCCTCTGGAGAGAAGAGCCGCCTGTGGAAAAGCCCCCCTTTCCGTCCTGAGTCAAGACATTCCTTGGGCAACTGGAGGGAGCCCCCTCCCCGCCCGCCGCCATTGGGAGCCATTTGGAAGTGATTACCCCGCGATGCCCTGACAGCCTGAGTGATGCTCGGAGCCCGCTCCTGACACGGGGCTGAGCTGCGGCGCGGCCCCGCCCCCAGCCCTTGGCACAGGCTGCTGCACGGAGCCCCGGAGCCCCCTCGGGTGCCGATTTCCAAGGGTTGTGTTCTGATACGTGGGATCAACTTTAATAACAAAAACCTGGCAGGGAAGGTACCTCTGTCTAGCAAGAGCCCCCAGTGGCAAACTGGGGGCGTCCTGGCGGGGGGGCTGCCGGGCCGGCTGTCAGCTCATTCATTACCTCTTGCCGATGAGGCAAGGGCACCTGTGGCAGCCCCCAGGTCTCTGTCTCGGGTCCCACGGCACCAGCCGCCATCTGCACTGGTGCCTCCCCGCCTTCCCGGAGGGTCCCTCTCCCGCCACCTCCAGCCCGGGTCCACCCCGTCCTTCCTTCAGGTTCAGCTTCTCCTCAGACCCTTGGGGTCACGTGTGCCCCCTGCGGGGCTCTCAGCAGCCTCCCCAGGGAGGAACCCCCGGCCGGTGGGGTCCTGACAGGGCCAAGTGCTCAAAAAGACCCACAAGCCACCTCTGCAGAGAGGAAGACTCGCCCAACCCGCCGCTTCCATGAGAGGAAATGGACGGGAGAAAAATGCTCCTCACCTACCCTGCACGGTCACACAGTTTCCCCGTCGGACAGAGGACCAAACCCTTGGGGAGACAAGACGCTGCCCAACGCCCTACTGCCCATGAACCCAGGGGTGGTGACCTAAGGCGGCTGCTGTCAGACCCATGTCTCAGGGTCTGGGACACTCTGGATTCTTGTCCTTCCCTGGGGGCAGAGACACCTGACACCCCACTTCCCATTCGTCCTAGCTTCATGCAATATAAACTCAAGCTCTTCACTGGGGATGGGGAACCATGGCACTTGCGACCAGTCCGGGTTTTGGCTCTTGCCACCTTCCTAATTTTGGCTTTTGTCTTTGTTTGTTTGTTTGTTTGCTTTAATCTTTACCTGAGGACATATTTCCATTGATTTGAGAGAGAGAGAGAAACATCTACTGGTTGCCTCTTGCATGCACCCAAACCAAGGACCAAACCTGCAGCCTTGGCATGTGCCCTGACCAGGACTCGAACCCACAACCTTTGGTGTACGGACGACACTCCAACCGAGCCACATGGCCAGGGCACCAAGCACTCAGCTGTCTTACTGGAGGGGGTGACTTGACAGACACGACGGAATCCCAAAACGAAGCACTTCCGCCCCGGGGCCCCTCCCCTCAGTTGAGTTCTTCAAATTTCGGGTACCCAGGCCCAGAGCGGCACCTGCATTGTCTGAGGTTCATAGTCACGTGACAAATGAGGTCCCAGGTGTGAAAACAGCCTTGGGCCCCATCGCCCTTGGGCCACATTCCCAGCTTCACGTGGGTTCGTGTGGCAAGAAGCCTCCTCTGGAGTGGATTCTGGGACCGCCGGACATCCCTGAGCCCAGGAATGTCCCGCCCTCGGAGCTCCAGGCAAGGTAACTAACAGGCGTGGGGACATAGAAGGCCTGCTGGCTCCGTGTGCCCGCACGGACAGGCGTGGAGACAGGACAGCCAGCACCTCCAGACTTCGGAACACATCGGCCTCTTTCCCAGAAACGGCATCCAAGGTTAAGGGCTGGCACGCTGGGTTGGACAAGGTCTGTCTGTGGACCCTGCACTGAGGGACGGGCAGAAAGGTATGCCACCCCCAGGCTCTGGCAAAGGCGAGCTCTGCATCTCCAGGCCCCCCGCCCCTTCCCGCACATGGGTTTCAGCTCCTTGAAGGAGGGTGGGACACTGTTGCTGTGAGACCCAAGTCCCCTGGGAGCAGGCCAACCACGAGGGCCGAGAGCTCCCCAAAACCTCTGCTCTCAGCCCTCAGCCTCCAAGGAACCCGGGAGATGACTCCTGGCGCCATCACGGCCATCCGTGCAGGCGGCCCCGAGCAGCCCACTTTACCTCTGCAACAAGAGGTGACATGCTCTGTTGTACCCCCGCATCCCTAACCAACCCTGACAAGTGAGAACGGCTTCTGCCGCCAGGGCATGCGTGTTTCCCTTTGTTTTCTAAATGCCCAGGCTCTGTTTCAGCAGTTTTTATGAAAAGGACTGGTGTAGCTCCCTTACTGCCACTCTAACGTGCTTCGAGGTTGAGACTTGGGGCCCTGGGGACAGAGGAGACTCGCTGCTGTTTTGTCAGGTTATGGAGGACAGCAGCACGCTACGCTGAGCTGGACAGAATGAGGACTGGGGGGTCCGGTGCTTCCGCACTCGGTCTGGCTCTGCCCCATGTCAGCTGCTGTTCCGAGAAAGGTCATACTGTGTTCCTGCCTTTGGCTTTTCACACACATGACAGATGTACTTATTGTGACTGATTAAAGCTATCTGATGGTAAATTCTTTGACTCCGTTCCCATCAACAGCTGGGACTCTGCCCCCTCACCATGAACCTAGGTGGGCGCCAGGACAGGAGAAGTGGCTGAGGTCGCATTGTGCCAACTTCGGGAACCCCATTTTAAGAGCGGCGGCTCCCACTTCCTGTTTCCTGACACCAGCCACCATGACGGGAGGAAGCCCAAGCAGCCCGTGTACAGGCCAACAGGCACTGGGACTGAGACCCCCTGCCACAGCCCCAGTTGAGCTCACAGGAGAGAGCGCCAGGGCTGACTTGCCAGCCACAGGCGTGAGCCACCTCAGAGACAGATCATCTGTCCCCAGCTGAGCCACCTGCCATCCCGGCTGAGCCCTTCCCAGTGACAGGCCCTCCTCAGAAGACACGTACGCTGTGGTCCAGGCCTCTGCTTTCCAGGGGGCTCGACGCGGCCAGGAATCACGGGAACATATGTTCAGACTTTGGGTGGAGAAACGGGAGCTGAACCAAAAACAGAGGAATTCTCTACTGCTCCGTAGCTCATGCAAAGAGGCGGTACAATGGGAGAAAATGCTCTAAAAGGTCCCCTAAAGAAGCGTCCTTCTGGTCAGTGACCTTATAGTCCATCACTGGCCCTGGCTCTGGGGGACGACAGGTCACATCCCCAGGAAGCCGCCCTGCTCCCAGCCTGAAGGCGGCACGCAGACCCCGCCCCTAGAAAGCGGCATCCTCCACTCCGTCCCCACGCTCCTGACGTCTGCCCCTCGAGCAAGCCAGACACAGCAGGCAGAACACCGGCCTCACGTCGCCGGCCATTTAGAAAGGACAGACCGACTTCGGACTTAGTCACCCTCGTATCCTCTCCCGTGGCGGGGGCTGGGTCGGATCGCGGAGTTTAAAAGGTGCTGCTTACAGAGGTGTGGGAGGGGCCTGAAGAAGCCCCACAGGATGGCACCGTGTCCCAGGTGCCAAGGTTCTAAGGCTCAGAACAGCTAGCTTGTCCCTTGGAGGCCAGGGCAGGGCGCGTGGAAAAGGGGGACTAACACTCACCGGGCCAGCCTCAAACAACCCAACGCCCCAGGTTGCTTCCAACAGGCCCTGGAGCCCTGGTTTTATGCTGGTGTTCGGTGGGGGGCACGGGTGGGTCCACGGGGCATTTCCGCGAGTCGTCCTCTCCTGGTCCGCAGCTCTAACGGGGAGCGGGTGCAGTGACCGCCTGTTAGGGCACAGGCCGCCCCCCTTGTCCAGCTGGTCCCCGCCACACTGTCTACCCACTTTGTGTCTCAGCATCTCTTTCTCCTCATTTTATTTCCTCCAGCTTTTCCTCTACCTTTTAGAAACTGTATTTTCTTCCAGTGTCTGGGTTCCTCTGCCTCTCGTGCTGAGGACTCGTTCCCTTTTCCTTTGGTCTCTGCTTGAAAAGAAAGCAGAAACATCCGCGGCTCCTGACCCGACTCCTGGGGGCACCCTCCCTCGGGCCACGCCCCGTCGCCCTCTGTCCCGCGGCCCCACACGCAGCCTGCCCCCGTGTCGACTCCCCCTAGTATTACAATCACTAGACCAGCTGGGGACGCAGCCCACGGGTGACAGTCAGGGGCGCCAATTTCATGCCAGTTAGAGAGGCACAGGCCGCCGGGAGGCGTCCCCAGAGATCAATGCCCAGGGGCCCCCAGTGGGCTCTCGTCCCAGCCCATTCTGTCCCCCAGCCCCGGGCGAAGTGACCAATCAGACCCACGTGAGAAGGGCCACCTGACATTCCACTGCTTGGCCCTCGTGTCAAGTCCAACAAGACACGTCTACCAGTGAATCCTGTCTCTTCGTCCCATTTCCTTTCTCGTTCCCTTTCCCTCTGGACTCCACCCTCCCGGTTCAGGGACATCCGGGAAGCCACGGCCTTTCTGCTGATGAAGGCCATGTCGCCACTCCTGACTGTCCCCCCTGCTTTGGGCTGGCTCCGCCCACCCTCCCTGAGCTCCCCAACGTCCACACTAACCAAAAAACACGCAGGAAACCCCCACTTCCTCTTGTCTCCACCGGCTCCAACCTTGGTTCGAAGCCCCTGGGACTCGGCACAGGAAACCCCAACCACAGCTTGCGCTTTGAAGTGTGTGCTAACAGCGTAATTGGCATTATGGAGGAAGGTTAGAGTAAATTGCTTGTAGCTAAGGAGCCAGCAGAGAGAAAATTATCCAAGTCATCTTGCATTTGGTCCTTAATCCAATGCTGTGAAACTAAATCCTTGTCACCTGACTCCGTGCAGGTCCGACACAAGCCGGCACTCAGTCGGACCAGCAGCTCTGAGATCCGGCCCTCCTGCCGGCAGAGGCCCTTGGCCGAACCTCAAAGCCACTGCGGAGGCGGGGAAGGCTCTGGAGGGTCCCGCGCACGCCTGGCCCCCCTTCTAACACACTCCTGACACGTGTGAGGCCCAAACACCCTGCCGTTGCCTAGAAAACTTTGTCTCCAGGGGTTGAGAGGCACTCCTCACCAGGTGTCCCCCAGAGCCCAGCTCCAGGAGCGCCCACCCAGCGGTCCCCACTTTCAGCCCAGGGTTCTGGGCACTGGGGCTCCCAAAGGCCCTGAGGGTCTGTTCTCCACGGATGGCCATGGACGCTGTCCTGGGAGGTAGGTGGCCGTGGCCCTGTGCAGACCTACTAGCTGTCTTTGCAGCAGGGCATCAGGGTCAGAGTTTGGCTGTCAGTGAATAGACACCCCTCGCCCATTCGGTGGGTGACAGGTTGGCCGGGGGCCTTTTATTTCTTGATGGGAGGAATAAAAGAAACAGAGTTGGGGGGCTTAGCCGGTTACCAGTGTGTGTGTGTGAGAAAAGAACGAGAACACAGGTCTGAGAGAGAGACAGGTGGGCAAGAGAGGGAGGGAGGGAGGGAGAGAGGAAGGAAAAACTAACCTGATAGGAGCATTTACGAAACTGGTAATAACCAGGGAAGAAGGGAGCTTTTTCACGCATTTCTGAACGCCACCTCCACTCACCCCACCGCGGTACCCGGCACCCCACGCTACACACGGGGAGCCCTCACCCAGTCCGTTGCTCTGCTCATCCCAAGCCGCTCTGAAGTGCGGACCCCGCTCAGATGAGGATGGTGAAGAGACGCACCCCCAAATAGTTCCCATTCTAACTGTCAAACCCACAGAAAGGCAACGGCCCACAAAACCAGCGAACACACACACCCCCACTCTCGCCGCTGGGGGAGGCCGGGGAATGGCGCCCTGCATGTCCCCAGAAGAAGAAGTTGGAAAGGGGACACAGCGTGGATGAGCCTACACACGGCGCGGTGGGGGTGGGGGGGACCCCCTCTCTGAGGACCAAAATCGCCGGCTTCAGAATAAGGCGAACTGGAGTTTACTTCTTAACACGGAAGAACCACACAGAATCAGGACACGAAGAATATCTGCTCCCCAAGGACCTCCGGCTCGCCAGGTGTGCTAGTTCACCATCTGGGGAGACAGAGCCCTTCGGGCCCCACGGGGCCCGGGGATGCCCCGGAGCATGAACAGGGTAACTCACGGGGATCCGGTCCCGCCGACGGGGGCTCCAGGCCCAGGGTTCTGCAAACTATTATCTAATTTGATTCCCTCGGTGCATTACAGGGGGATTTAAAACACATCACCTCCAGCTGAAACGGGTTCTGGTAAATTTCCTGAGCGCTCTTGCGGACCTCACGTCATCCTCCGGGTTCAGGGTCAACATCACATTAATGACCCACCGTTTATCCGCCGGGGCATTCACTCCCCGGCAACCTGCTTTATTTACGCGGCAGAAATGCAGGAAGCAATTAATAGTTCCCACTAAAGCAGTGTGATGGAGGGGGCTTTTCCCAGTAAAACTGCCAAGTGAGACGCTTCTCTTCACCCAAGGCCGAGTGGATAAGCAAAGCAGACGGGGGGGTTGCACTGAACCCACACTCCAAGTCCGCCCTCCCCGAGCTGGGAAGTGGCCGTGACCTTCCGCCCTTTCCCCCATCTCTACTTCCTTGGAAAGCGTCTTCCTTTCTGCGAACCGCTGTCGACGCACTACCTTTTCGACATCCTCCTGTTCACCTTACGGGTCTGTTCCAGCAGAAGTGATTTAATAACAGCCTCATAAAAATGAGGGCGAAAGGGCAGTTTACTCATTAACCAAAAAAGAAAAAAAAAAACCCAGTGGCAAACGAGCAATGAGAATAGGGGCGTTTTCAAGGTCCCTCTGCCAGGCACCCTCCCAGGCAGCCCGTGCACAGAAAAGCGAAGGAACTTACTCGGGCCAGGTCCGCGGCGTGGAAGGAGAGTCCAGACTCACAGAAAGCCCGCCGCCTCCCTGCTCGGAGTGTGGGCTGGGGCGTTACGTCATCTCCCTTGCCCGGGGGTCCGCGCCTTTGCCTCCACACCTGGCAGTGGCCGCTGCCCCGCGGACCCACCACGTCCTTGGGCCCCGCTCCCAGACCACCTCCACCCTCAGGGCCGCCCGGCCCCTTAATGAGATAAAAGTGGAAGCCCCTGGTGGCTCCCGGGGCACTCCCTAGAGCAGAGCACACTCAGCTGCTGGGACTCTCTGGCCCTTCACCTCTTTGGCTCTGCCAGCTTCTTCCTGCCGGACTGGGTCAGGGAGGCTGGGCTGCGCCAGGGGAATGCTGTGAGAATGCAGGCCAGGGGCCGAGGAGCAAGGGAAGGAACAGAGAAAGCTGATGGCACCAAGCAGCTGCCCTTCCATCTCTACCGCCCACCCAGACGCCCGCAATGTGCAGAAAACAAACCCTTTCATTTAACCCTTTGGGCAGGGTTAACGGGGCTTTGCTATTGGAAGTTCAATGTAATGCAGCTGAGATCTCTCTCTCTCTCTCTCTCCCTCTCTCTCTCCCTCTCTC
>PVJD01010742.1:0-51270 GCA_004026545.1 Mormoops blainvillei
AAAAAAAAGAAAGAAAAAAGAAAGAAAGAAAGAAAGAAAGAAAGAAAGAAAGAAAGAAAGAAAGAAAGAAAGAAAGAAAGAAAGAAAGAAAGAAAGGAAGAAAAGAAAGAAAAGAAAGGAAGGGAGTATTTCTTCTTTTAACAACTTTATAAATTATATAACAAATTGAGTCACTTTTGGTCAAATGCCTTTTTTATGTGTAACAGCTAAGAAACCACGAGTTCATCATGTGAAAAGGAAGAGTCTGTCATTACATGTTAAATTACAATTATCTTCTTTGCATGACAGTTGGAGGAAAGGTTTTCATATTAGTTTATTTTTGTAGAACAGCCTGCTTCAGTTGGTCCTGGAACATCACTTGGGCAAACGACATTGAAGCTCAGCAACTGTCAGGGTAGGCCTGCATCATTGGTATTGCTCCTGAAACGTACTCTTTCTTTTGCATAAAGCTTGTCTGCTTGTTGACAGGCATTCTACTTATGCTATAAATTTCATCGTGAAGCTCCAGCATAGCTCTAATATGTGAATGAGACAGAATTCCACCAGTGAAATGTGTTTTCTGGTGCTTTTAAACTTGAAATATGATTTACTCTCATGGGCTGTTTCTGAACTCTGGTCATTCTTCCAAGGTGAGTAAGAACAGCAGTGAGCCCCAGGACCCCAGGGGAAAAGATGGGAGTCTATTTTCTGTAGCAAAAAAGATTATAATAATTTCTGTCCACTGTGGCCTATTGATTTTAAGAATAAATACAGACAGCTGTTCTCCACAAACCATTTGCTCTATCTGGTCATCCTAGGGTGATTAATCATCTCAATTTGCCTGGCATTGATGAGGTTGCCAGGATGTGGGAATTTAGATGGTAAAACTGGTAAAGTTCCAGGTAAACCAGGACAAGTTGATCACCCTAGGTAGTATGATCAACTACCTAGGGTGAAATTCTGAAAGCTTACAATCCCTGATTCGGAGAATTCAGAGGTCTGTGACTACCATAACAAAAGCTTTGTAGATGTGCAAATGTAGCTCAATGGCTCCAGGTTTGTCTTAAAATGACAGAGGGAGGCCCTATCTGTTCATGACCCATAGAGGGTCAGGGTCTACTTTCAAAAGCATAACTTTCTTTGCTCAATTGCTACCACACTACTAAGGGGTTCCTTTTTGGTTTTGGAGTCTGGCCTTACAGACCACTTGGGTTGCCTTTTCCTCCTAAGGTTTTAAGGGGTTTGCTGAAGATTTAAAAAAATAACATTCTCTATCATCTACTAATTAAAAAAAAATTTTTATTGTATTTTTTCATTACCATTTAACCCCCTTATACCCTCTCCTCCTGCAGTCACCACACTGTTATCCATGCCCATGAGTCCTTTTTACTTTTTGCTCCACCTCTTCACCCCTTAACCCTGCCCCCCATAGTTGTCAGCCTGTACTTTATCTATGAATCTGTCTCTCTGTTGCTTGTTAGTTCAGTTTGTTCATTAGATTCCAAATTTGAGTGAAATCATATGGTATTTGTCTTTCTCTGACTGGCTTATTTCACTTAGTGTACTGTTCTCCGGGTCCACTCAGGCTGTCACAAAGGGTACATTTTTCTTTTTTATGGATGAGTAGTATTCCATTGTGTAAATGTCCCATAGCTGTTTAATCCACTCATCTGCCGATAGACACTTGGGCTGCTTCCATATACTGATGATTGTAAATAATGCTGCAAAGAGCATAGGGGTGCTTATGTTCTTTCAAATTAGTGTTTTGGGTTCCTTTGGGTATATTCCCAGAAGTTGTATTGCTAGGTCCAAAGGCAGATCCATTTTTAATTTTTTGAGGTATCTCCACACTGCTTTCCACAGTGGCTGAAGCAGTCTGCATTCCCACCAACAGTGCAAAAGGATTCCCCTTTTTCTGCATCCTCACTAGCACTTGTTGCTTGTTGATTTATTGATGATAGCCATTCTGACAGGTATGAGGTGATATCTCCTTGTGGTTTTAATTTGCACTTCTCTGGTGATTAGTGTTGTTGAGCACCTTTTCACATGTCTACTGCCCTCTGTATGTCCTCTTTGAAGAAGCGTCTATTCAGATCCTTGTCCATTTTTTAATTGGGTTGTTTCTTTCTTGTTGGGGTGTTAAGTTTTATTAATTCTTTATAAATTTTGGATATTAACCCAACCCCTTATCAGATGTATTTGTAAATGTGTTCTCCCATTCCATGGGCTGTCTTTTTATTTTGTTGATGGTCTCCTTTGCTGTGTAAAAACTTTCAATCATCTACTATTTAAATAAGATATCTATTTTTTTCTTTTTTAACAGCTTAAGACATCATTCACATAACATACAATTTATTCATTTAAAGAGCACAAATGGTTTTCAGTGTATTCATAGAATTTTGCAACTGTCACCACAATCCAAGACTTGAATATTTTCATAGCCCCCCCAAAGTAACCCTGTATTTACTAACAGTCCCTCCTCATTCTTACCCCTTCCAGCCACTGACAACCACTGATCTATTTCTGTCTCTATAGATTTTCCTATTCTTGATACTCCGTGTAAGTAAAATCATACAATATGTGGTTTTTTGAGCCTGACATCTTTCAATTAGCATAAGTTCTTAATATTCATTCATGCATTATTACATGCCATTCCTTTTTATAGCCTAATAATATCCATTGTATTCACCTACCACATTTTGTACACTGATGCACATTTCATTTGCATCACTTTTTGCCTATTATGAATAATGGTACTATGAACATTCATGTAAAAGTTTCTGTGAACACATGTTTTTAATTCTTTTGTGTACATACTTATGAGTGGAAATGATGGGTCATATGGTAACTCTATATTTAAACTTTTGAGGAATTTCCAGACTATTTTCCAAATTGGTTGCACTATTTTATATTTCTACTAGTAGTGTTTAAGGGTTCTAATTTCTTTGTAGCTTCACCAAAATGAAGTTATATTTTTTATTTTTTATTTTAGGAATCTTAGTGGATGTAAAGTAGTACTACATTATGGTTTTGCTTTGTATTTGCCTGGTGACTAATGATTATGAGTATTCTTTCACATGTTTATTGGTCATTTGTATATCACCTTTGGGAAACTGTCTATTCAAGCTGATTTATATTTAGCTAAATCAGATCAAATAAAAGCAAAAATAAGGTGAACTAAATTTCTAGTGGCAGGATGAATAGAATTTTATGTCTCCTGAGCACCCCATTACCTGCCACTTTTGAGATATATTAATCATCTGACAATAGCACAGGTGTTACATTACTTACCTTGTGGTCCAGGTGCTCTACAGTGAGGTGACAAACAGATCCAAAATCCTTCACCCAGCAATTCCACTCAACTTTTGTGACAGGTTATGTTTAAAGTCCCTGTAGAACTGGTAGGATGCCAATAAGTCTGGCCCTTGACCCCTCACTCATTGGCCTGCTCAAGCATGCAATACAATTATTCCCTCAATGACAAGTCAGCAAGAAAGAGTTGATGAGGTCAGCTCTGAGATCGACATTAGAAAGCAAGAGAGGTCTATTATTTCCCATAGAAGAGGCTGATCATTGCAACTTTAGTTGGTTACATTTGAAGCTAGTAGGAAAGGGGACAATTGTGTTAGCTGGGAGAGGCAATACTGTAAGCTATTCTTGTCCATCAGTTCCTGTGATTTAGTTTATCAGCTTAGTTAGAAAGCATTATAGAATACTAAGCACAAAAGTTTGGCTGTGTAGTGAGGAAGTAAGAAAAGAGTCCTGGATGACTGAATGGAAAACTTTAGGATGCCTAGAAATGGCATAGAGGTCCTTGGGCACATTTCAAAGGAGACAGAGGAAGCAGAGAAACTGTGTCCATTCTTGATACTGTCATCCAACCATACAGCAGATTAGTAGAGTTCTTGTCAGATGATCCCTCACCTTTCTGTTCTAGCTCAGAAAAAAAACAGAGTAGGAAGAAGTTGCTTTATTTAAAAAAAAAAAAAATGGAGGGGTAGTTTCTGGGCTTGATGCATCAATAGTTTACAAAGGCTTCAATTTGGGGCATACCAATCCAGGAATCCTTCAGTTTGTAGCAGCTTGAACGTTAGCAGATAAAAGTCCTCTAAGAATTTCCCCTGAAGCTAAATTCCTCTAAACCAAGACAGACTGAGCCTTGGGGCAGCTCAACAACCTCTTGGAAGAAATGACTGGCTTTTCAGTTCATCTATATTTGTTTTCTCCTCAAACATAAAGAATGCAAGAGTAGAAGCTGAATACCTAAATCTCTTCCACTGTAACAACAATGGTAACAACTGGTTGAAACCTTACAATATTCCAAATGTCCCTAGTTTTTTAAGGAATTCTTCTCTAGTTTGCTTTCTATTTTTATTATTATTATTATTGTTGTTGTTGTTATTTTAAAACCTTTTGGAGGCAAGAAACATTCAAACTTTTAGGAAATTTTTATAAGAATTTATTTGAGCCAAACTGACAACATAGGCTAAGGAGAAAGATCACAAATGCTCGGGAGAGTAACAGTTTTGCAATTTCTCTAATGCCTTTGAAATTAAAGAGGGAACATAACGATGATTCCATGGATGTGGGAAAAATCAAGGCGGGGGTTGAATTACAAGATAGTTAACAAGGTTATGTGCTTTCTTGAGAATGGTTCAACATTCAAAAACTAATTAATGTGATCTACACATCAACAGACTAAAGAAAAAAACCACATGATCATTATCAGTAGAAGCAATAAAAGCATTTGACAAAATCCAATACCCATTCATAATAAAAATTCTCCACAACAGGTGAATAGAGAGAAACTGTCTGAACTTGAAAAAGAACATAAATTTAAAAATGTACAGCTAACACCATACTTAATAGTGAGAAACTAGAAACTTTCTAAGATCATGAACAACACATGAACAGGTGTCATGAACAGACATCTTCTTACACAGATAGAAAGACTTAGAAATGAAGTCCTCTCAGTTTGGAGTGAATATGGGAGAAAGAACATGACTGGCCCCAGTCTGGACTGCACCTCCCTTCTGAGAATGTGATGCCCTGGCTGTGAGCCAAGTCTGGCATGGGGAAGGCAGTTTTCTCCTGGGGGTCTACCAGGTAAAGCCTTTGTAATCACCTGTGGTCAGGCCTGAAAATCTCACACAGATTTTTAACCAGGGGCTTGACAACCCACTAACGTTCTAAACCAGCAATTTTCAACTCATGTGCCATGGCGGACATGCTGGTGTGCCACAAGAATTTTGAAAACATGCAATAAATACCTGACTGTTTAGTCAGGGACACTGACCTTTTACCCCTTAGATCATTAAATTAAAAAAATGACAAGAGCCAACACAACAACGGCTGTGTGGTGTGAATAAATCAAAATTATACCTACTTTTTTTGTCAGGTCACAAAAAATATAATGTATTTTTGTTGTGCTGCAGAATTTTAGTAATTAGTTTGTGTGTGCCAGGAGATGAGAAAGGTTGAAAATCATTGTTCTAGACAATAAATAGGATAAACACATAAAATACATGCTATATTTGATAGTGGTAAATACTAACTATATAAATAAGTAAAGCAAGGGGCATTTAGGGAGTAAATGAGAGTTTGGGGGTGGGCATGTAATAGGAATTTTAGACAAAGGGAGGCAAAGAAGGCCTCACTGAAAAGGTGGCATTTGGTGAAAGATTAGGAGTTGAGCCTCGCAGGTATCCGGGAGAAGAGCGGACCATACAGAGGGAACAGGAGTTACAAAGCACGTAAAGCAGCAGCCTACGTGTAGGAGGAGGCCCATTTTCCTGACTGGAGTGGGCAAAGGGAGAGGAGCAGGGGGTGGGGTCATGGGATGGAGAGCTAATGAGGGTCGCCATCCTGAGAGTCTTATAGCATCTGTAAGGGAGCGGGTTTTTTCTTTGAGTAAGATGAGAAGCCACGGGGATTTTCGACATGAGAATAACATGATTTGACCCTAGCCACCCTCTTGAAAACAGATTTAGGAGAAGAGAAGAGGAGATGTTAAGGGCGGAAACAGGGAGACGTGTTAGGAGACTATTAGAATTATCTGGGAAACATGATGTTGACTTGGACCAGGGTGGTGGGACAGGAAGTATGGAGAAATGGTTGGATTTATTTTATTCTAAACACCCATTTTTCCCTTCATATTTTAACATATCTGGAATCAGAATGCATCTTATACTGGAGTAGCATCTTAAGATTGTTAGCAGCTGGTGGTAGTCATGATGTAGTAGTTTAGATAGCTAAAAATCTTCCCATGGTACCATCTGGAAATTGCCAGCATTATTCCATCGATACAGATATGTTGTGACAAATTCTTATTTTAGGTGATTAAACTGCAAAGTTTTGTATCTTTGCCCAGAAACATCATAAATGTGGCTTCTTCCCTTCATAACACCTTAGTCGTGGCTCTCGTTGTTTGTACCTCCTTTCGTACCTTCCTCTAGATCTCTCCAGGCTTCTAGTCCCTTGCCTCCAATAAGCAGGCCTGGTGCCCAAACTACGTTCTGGATGTTGCTAGTGTGTACGTCTCTGATACTGTATGGTGGCTATAGAATCCATTCCAAACTCTTCGGCTTCACATAAGACCCCCATAATCTGCCTCTCGCCTGTTTTTCCAGCCTTATTTCTCACCACTTCCTAACTTGTACTTCCTTCTTAAGGCACACTGAACTCTCAGTTTCCAGTATGGTCAGGACCTTGCTCCAGCTGTACACCTTTGCACCCATTTCCTTTGCCCTTCTCCCAAATGCTGTTCAGGTGTCATGTCCTTCACATAACTTTTTTGACTCTCCAAGCAAACCTAAATATTTGTCTTCTCACAGACCATGGTGTATTGATGTGCTGATCATCTGTCCTTCTATCTCCTTCAGGAAGCTGTGAGTTAGGAACCTCATTCATATTTACTACACAAAATCTCTGAACATAGTCATATATTTGGCACTGAACAGGTATGCAATATTTATGAGTCTGTTTTTATTATATGGAATTTGACAAGCCACAGTTTCCCTTTTGCAAAATAGAGATAATAGTAGAACCTATCTCATACAGGTGTTTTAGGAGTTTTGAGGATTATGTAAGGTAATACATACACCAGGTACAAAGAACAATGTTTTGTACATAAGTGCTTACTAAATGTTTGCTCTTTTAAAGGTTTGTGTTACATTTTGAACATATTATTCTTAATATTTTTAAATTATCAAAATATATTTAAAACTCCATCTTAAAATTGTAACATCTGTTTTTAAGCCTTAGAATGGGACTGTCACAGCACAGAAACCTCTGGTTTGTTCAACAGAAATAAAAATAAGCAGTGAAAAGTGGTAGTAACCCCATTTTATTTCTCTCTTGATGACAAAGTGCTTGTTATCAACGACTATTTGAAGATTCTAAATATAGAGCACTGATGACACAAAAGCTTTTCTCAAATTTCTTTTTTTTCTAATATTTTCTGAAAATACACTTCCAGGAGTATCAATTTAGGTAGTTTATATAATTTACAGTAGTGTATTGCATTTTATCCCACTGACTTTATCTCACAAGTCTATTTATGTCCAGTCTGCTGTGGTCATGACAAATGCATCATCCGATTACTTAGTCTCTTCGTAATGTGGAAATAAGCAATAATGCATTGGTTAAGTCACTAAAATAGACAGCATTGGGTCTCAATTCTGACTAAGATGACTAAGTAGTGTTTAACAATACTTCATGTGGTACTTTGTTTTATGACTTAGGAATTTACCGGATTGCTGAAATGACACTGATAAATTTTGAATCATGATTATTAAGTTCCCCTAAGGCTTTTAAATAAAATTCCTCAATAAATTCATCTTGATTGTGTAGTATTGTTCTTGATACTTATAATGACTCCCCCTTTGTTCTTTTTCTTATTTTGGATATTGAGAAACTTTAGAATTAATTGGGTAAGTGAGAGTCTATACATGCATAATTTTCAAGGTATCATGATTAACCTGAGATATAAAGTATCCTGGAACAATATGTCTCTAATCTCCCTCTTTCTCGCTCTCTTTCTTACTGATGACCATGAATCATGCTTCATGATAAATAGAAGCAAACAGGCATTTTTTCATCTTCCTCCCACTGCATCTCTGCAGTCTCTTGAATCAGGGCCCAGTCTTGCCCTCTGCTGCTATAGGAGAAAATGTCCCTGCTTCTAACTCGGCCAATCCTTCACTTGCCCTCTGGATCTCATCCTCTTTCACCTTCTCAAGGACTTTAATTCTATAAATAAACCCTTCCTTTCTGCATTATTGATTTCTCTCTCCCTATCTAGGGGATTGTTTCCATTAGCTAACAAACCTGCTTTTGACCTCCCATTTCTGTCTAGCGACTGTCTCATCTCCTGCTCCCTCACAGCAAAACTTCACAAATGAATGGCTTTCCCCACTATATCACCTATTTTATTTCTTCCATTCATTTCAATTAGACCTCTGTCCTCACCACTATAACTTCTCCTAAAAGATTCAGCAATGACCTCCATATCACCAAATGCAATGGTCACCCTTTGCCTTTATCTTATTCAACATCTCAGTGGTATTATTCTCAAGTGATTACTCTACTTGAAACTCTTTTTTTTTTTCCCTTGATAACTTACTCCCCTATTTTCTTTTTATATCACTGGTCACATAGGCTGGTAGTTCTCACATGTATGTATCTAGATTTAACCTCCCTAAGGATCCCAGCTTGTACATCTAAATAGAATTCTGGCATCTCTATTTGGATGTCTAATGAACATCACATACGTAACATTTTATTGTGACTACCTTTTGATATAAATAATTAAGTATATATTTAGAATCCTTTGGCTCTTCACTCTGCACGATACTCTCTTCTCTCATCCTTTCCCTTTATTTCCTTCCTCTTCTCCTAAACTGACCTCCAGGAGATTAGGGCCCTTGGTGATTCCATAGCTATCCTTTATCCTTTAGATTCCAGCAGTTATCCTTTGCAGTAATTAGCACACTTACAGTCTATTAGTCAAATGTATGATTATCTGTTTAATGTCAATCTTGCCCCTTTAGTTTCTAAGATCACTGAGGCCAGAGATTTTCTGTGTTGTTCAATATATCCTCAGGGCTTAACAAGTATCTTGCACATATTAGGAGCATGATAAAGTTATTTCTTTCCTATCTTTGGACACCTAGGTTGTTTCCTAGTTTTCACTGTCATATGCAATTCTACCGCGAACACTTATGTAGCTACGTCTTTGGCATGTTTTTAATCGTGTGCTTAGAAAAATTCTCAGAAATAAAATCACTGATTTTACTGTGAGATGCACATGTTCAAGGCTTTTGTTATGGTGTGGTAGTCTGCAAAATAGCCACCATTATCTTCTCTTCTCCCTGTGCAAGCAAGCCTCTCATCCATCAAAAGGTGATGTCTCCTTCTTTTATACTTGAATGACTTGCTTTGACCTTTAGAATGTGGTGAAAGTAAGATTGTCAGAGAGAATACAGGATACCCAGGAAAATTAAAATGTCGAATAAACAGGAAAATTGTACATACTTATACTGAAAAATTATTTATTTACCTGACATTCAATTTTAACCAGGCATCCTGTATTTTTATTTGCTAAATCTGGTATCTTGGCACTATACTAGTTCTAGGTCTAGCCTATAAGAGACCTGGAAGTTTCAACTTTGGCCCTCCAAAAGCCACCTACAATGCTGTAAGGAACTTCAGACTAGATCCCTGAATGAAGAGAGGTCACCTAGAGAAGCCCAGAAGGATGAGAAGTCATTTTGGATGTTCAGCCCCAGTTGGGTTCCCAGTCCTGGGAGTAGAAGATCTGACAATATATGTCCAGGTAGCTTCCAGAATTGCCATAGACCTGTTCTCCCTGTTGTTAAATGGGAATGTCTATTGTGTCCCTTTCTCACAACTGCATGCCCAGTAGCGGTGGAAGAGTCAGGGGAAGTTGGGGAGGGGCAGAAAACAGTTCATAGCTCTCCAAGTCCAGAGGAGCTGCATCCACATCTGGACATGACGCAGATCATGAATGTTGAACTTTGAGCCTAATGCTTTCATGGATGAGGTTTTGAGGTATCTTGGTAAATGGTGAGGGGTTTTTTGCATGTGGGAAGAATACAAATAATTTGTGGCCACAGGGAAGACTGTGGTGGATTAAATATGGCCACATATTCCACTCCTCTGATCCAGAGGTGAAGTCTGTTTCCACTCCCACAGGGACTCTGGGCTGGCCTTATGACTTGCCTGGGTAAACAGAATGTGGTGGATGTGAAGTTGTCTGGCTTTCAGGAAATAGTGTTCTCAAAAGTCAGCACTTTGAAACAATATTTTAGAGCCCTAATTTATAGAATTTACTAATTTCTATGGTGTAAATACTTCCACTATGGTTGATTTCAAGCTACCAATGTTACATGACTGATCATGGAGTTGGGAAGAGGTATATGTAATTGGTCCTCAGAGCCTTTTATAAATAGGCCCCTCATACCACTTCTTCTAGATCTAGTCTTTGGTCTGTAAGCTTCTATATTTGCTTTCTTGGAATCCAGCTGACACGAAGGACCCTTGGGCTAGGCTCCTGAGTGATGAAAGGCCACATAGAAGAGAAAGGAAGCCTTGGACATTCCATTTCTGGCTGAGCTCCCAACTGAGTACAGCTGCAGGAGTGGCACCAGCCAACTAATTACATGGAGCACAAGACCACCTAGCCGACTCACAGAAATGTGAGGGATACATTGTTGCGGATTTTAGCCAGAACATTTTTTAATGGTTTATTAGTCAGCAATAGGTAACACACATATATTGCCAAGTTGTCATAAAAAAAGTTGTTTCAAGTTTTACTCCCATTAGCAGCATATGAGAGTGTCTTGTTTTTTGCACATTAGCCCACACTATGCATTATCATCACTAGGTTGATAAGTCAAAAAAAAAAAGTATACTCCAGTTTAATTTGCATTCTTTGAAAATGAGTTTAAACATTTTCTTCCTATGTTTATTGACCATAAACTGGCCATACCCTCTGCCCATTTTTGCATCAATTTATAAGAGCTTTTTTCAAAAAGTGATTTTTAGAGATATAGAGGGAGAGAGAAAGAGAGGGAGAGAGAGAGTCCTGTATGTGCTCTGATTGGGGATCTAACCTGCAATATTGGCATATTCAGACAATGCGCCAACCAACTAAGCTACTCAGACAGGGCCTATAAAAGCTTTTATATTTTAATAATACTAACAGCAAATGGGAAATATTTTGCAATATATGGGACTATGTAGTTTGCTCATTTGCTTTTTACAGAAAAAGTTTAAACTACTTGTATAAAAATTGTGCCTGAGTAGGCAACTATCTGAGTGTTTCTTATAATATGATCATATCCAGCTTTGGTTTGTTTGTTTATTTTCATTATTCCTTAAGTTGTTCTAATGTTTTTCCCTGGCTTCTCTTACTAGTAATTTTTTTTCAAGTAAAATCTTCAGCTGAAACCCAGTACAAAATACACTCCCTCCAATCCCTTCACCATTCCAATTTGAACAACATTGGCTTAGGCCCCTGCAGTAGGTTAATTCTTTGGTATTTCTGTGTTTGTAAAGTCTTTGGATAAACAGTGCAGTTATGTTTCATATCAATTTAAATTTTTCAAATTTGAGACAGCATGATATAAAAAGGTAATTAGTTTGTACAAATTTTAAATAATGTGAATCCTTCCAAAACTAAAAATAAATTAAATTGAATTAGATTCTGGAACCAAGAAAGAAGCATTAATGGGAAAAACAGTGAAATTTGAATAAAGTCTTAAGTTGAGTGAATAGTACCCATGTTGGTTTCTTAGTATCAAAAAATGTACCATGCTAATGTTAGATGTTAACAATAGGGGAAACTGGGTGAGGGATATATGAAAACTCTCTATATTACCTTCATAAAACTTAGAAAATTATTTCCAAGTAAAGTTTATTAAAAAAACATTAATATTTCCTCTACCAAATGCTCTATAATGTTATAAGCTGGTGTGTTCTGAGAATCCTATTTTATTTATATTACATTGATTTCTGGAGAAATAATCTGTCTAGAATTATGAAAGTTTTGAGTTCGGTGAGGGTTTCAGGATCTTATCCAATGAATACGATTCATTGCCATGTAAATTACATATTTACATCCTATTTAAAAAACTGATATAGGAAAAACTGAAGATTTAAACCTAACTCATACGCTGAAAGAAACCCCTCCTCCCAATAAAAATCAAAAACAAAACAAAACTGAATCTCCCTTCCAGTTCCTTATATCGGTATTGTGGCTGTAAAACCTTATTACTCTATGTGACCTTTGGACAATATATGATTAAAGGCCTGGCTTTAAGTGTGAAATCTGGAAACAAGTTCTTTAGGTAGGGTTTGTCTAATGAAACAGAAATGTAAGCACATGAATCCAAGTCTTGCAGGTACAATCATAAATTTTTACTAGAAATTTATCTTTTGCCCATGCAGTTGGTAGATCTTCCCACCCACCCACCCCTTTTATGTTCCCTTCCATCACAACAAGTGTCTATGGAATTAAGGGTTTTAGGTTTTAGTTTTGTCATCATTTCACATTTCTCTGTAGGTTTCTTTGCAGATAAAATTAATCATTTCCTAGGCTTCACAATTATAAAAGAAATTCCAATAATTTAAATTTTAGATGTTTTGGGATTTACAGTTTCTATTATTTTTCTCCCTATGTAGAGTATACAGAGACAGGCAAAAGTAAGTGTGCTGTGCCATTGTGACATTCCTTTGATTTCATCTGTTGTAGTAATAATAACCTGTATGTTTTTCTCCATATGAACTTCTATAAACCTACTTTTGCCTATCCGTTTTTGAAAAAGGGATTTTATTTATTTATTTTTAGAGAGAGGCAGAAAGGAGGGAGAAAGAGAGGGAGGGAAACATCTAGGTGCAAGAGAAACATCTATTGGCTGCCTCTCCCGCACCCTCAACCCCCAAACCAGGGACCAGTCTGCAACCCAGGAATGTGCCCTGACCAGGAATCACAGGAACCAAACCGGGGAACTTTTGTTTTGCAGGACAATGCCCAACCCACTGAGCCACACCAGTCAAGGCTTGCCTATCCCTTTTGAAGTGCTATGATATGTTCCCCTGTGTCTCATCTCTTATTATAGCCTCTCTCTGATATTGAGTGCACTTTGGATAAACAGTGCAGTTATATTTTATACTAATTTGAATTAGCAATTTGAAAGACTGAGCAATGAAAAATATTATGAAATTCTCATTTTACACACATATACTGAAACATTGTGAGTTCCCCACACACAAAAAAATTGTTTGTTGTGCATTAACAAGTAAGTTTGAAATAAGGAATGCATTACAATAAGCTAGGTTTATGTGCACTAAGACTTATTTTTTGCATTACATTTACTCTTAAGGGGAAAATCTGTCTGGATGTATTATGCATATTTTGAGTTATGTGAAGTTTTCAGGAGCTATTCCCTAGTATGGCTCTCCAGCGGCTTGGATGATCCAACACCTCTACTGTGAATCTCTTTTATTATTGTTGCTGATGTGATTGCAAATGATTAAAGTGATTGATTACTTAATCCTGTGCCAAGTACTATGCAGAGCACCTGTGTACTCAACAATGTGTATTACTCCATTATCTATGAGGCAGATATTATTTTAATATCATTTCCATTTTGTAAATAAAATATGTCATACTTGGAAAATTTAACTAACTCATGTTCAAGGGGAATATCTTTGGATTTAGGGCTGGAATAAAGATTTCTTTCTCTCTTACTTCCAAGATTTTTGCTAACCAATTCAGTACAAAATATTTACCACACTTTCCCATTATTTTAGCACTGTTGAAAAATGGGTAGGTCTTTGCTTCTGTATTATGGTCTTCGAGCTTTAAGTTTTGATCTGCTTCTTGGCTCCTAGGTCACTCATCTGCCTTTTGGAAGGCAACTCTACTCCACTGAGGTGGTGATGGGACAAAGACAGTAAACCACTTTTCCTCTGGGATTGTTCAATACTGAAGAAACTGGTTAAACTTTTTTGTTTCCTTGTTTTTGCTTGTTTCTTTTAATGTTTAAACTTTTCCATATGAATTGAAATTGCTCAGTTTTTTCCTAAAAGGCACTACTTACCACTTCTTTAAACAACAGTGTTTAAATGATTATCTTCCCTCTTTCTAGAAGTGGTTGAAATTGATTATAAAATGAAAACAAATAGCTTTTTCACCTGCAAACATTCTTTATGATTTTTTTAAAAGTTAAATCTACTCATCTTGAAGAGCAGCAATTTGGCTCCAAATTATGAGGCATTTCATGGCCTACTATGTGCTTTCCTTACCTAAATCTTTTAATTAAGGGAGGCAGATGGCCCTAGGGCAGGGAAGAAACTAATTCTTTTCAGTGTTTTCCAATCTTTGCACGTGGTTAAACACCTAGAAGAGAGGAAAGTGATTGGAATTGGGACTTTTATACTCCACTCAGTTATACATTTTTCTATTCAGAAAGGTGTATTCATTTTCATAAATTCCTATTAACTAAAGAACTGAAGTCCAGCTCCATTACTATAATAATCTTTGCAGAATCTTCATTATTCATTCATTTTCTGTCATTCGATTAAAAGTGAGCTTTACGAAGGCAGGGAAGACTGCCTTCGTCATAGAAGACTGCCTAACACATAGAAGAAATCAAATGTATTTTCAATGAACGGTTATGATTTGATAACAGATCTCCTTAAAATACTTTCAGATGAACTTAAGGAAAGAGGTAGAGAGCAATGATGTAGAAGGAGTGCTTGGCAGAGAGGTCTGGGTTCAACTTTCGGCTTTGTTTTCAACTGGTAAATTGTATAACTTTGGGCAAGTCCCTAAACCATTTAAGTCTCTCTCACTCTAATTAAATCTTTGGATAGTGACTTATGTTTTGCTTTACTTTCTGAATATTCTGATTCAGAATTCTTACAGATTTAGATGATGAACTACTGAGATGTGGCACACTTCAACATTTTAAATCTGATGCCATAGATTATACATTATCATATTTCTTAACTAAATATTAAAGCTTGTGACTTATACAATAGATGTAGTAACTATTGCATTTTATGTTGTATCAAATGTACTTGTTAAATAGAATTTAATATCTTTAAAATACAATTTTCCTAAGGCCTTCTGTACTTACATTTGTACCTAGGTATTTACTTTCAGGGGTGTCCAACCCATGGCCTGTGGGCCACATACAGCCCAGGATGGCTATTGAATGTGGCTCAACACAAAAATCATAAATTTACTTAAAACCTTTTTTTATGCATCACTTTCTATTAGTGTTTGTGTATTTATTTATTTTTAAAAAGATTTTATTTTTAGACAGAGGGGAAGGGAGGGAAAACAAGAGGGAAAGAAACATTAATGTGTGGTTGCCTCTTAGGCACCTCCAACTGGGGAGGTGGCCTGCAACCCAGGCATATGCCCTGACTGGGAATTGAACCAGCAAACCTTCAGTTCCCAGGCTAGCACTCAATCCACTGAGCCACATGAGCCAGGGCAGTGCTTGTGTATTTAATGTGTGGCCCAAGACAACTCTTCTTCCAGTGTGGTCCAGAGAGAGGCTGGACACCCCTGCATGATTTCACATTGTTTCTTCACTAATTTAAAGGCTACTCATCAGGTAGTTCATTGTTGTTGGGGGGACTCGAGTAGATTCACCCTAAAAATCCAAGTAGCCAGCTCTGTGATTCAGGCTGCCTATCTGGAATTGGAGTTACACTTGTTAAGCAGCCAGAGGAGAGACAATGTCCTTACTGGGAGTCAGCATTTTCTTATCTTTCTGATCACCTGAAAATGCTGAAGCCAAAAGGCAAGTTGAATCCTGCTGTTAGAGAGGCACAAAAGTGTTTTAACTGCTCTAAATTTAGAGGATGAGGTAACTGGGACTTTTGATATCTGGAACCCCAGCTGCCTTTTCCCAAAAAATGTATTCTTATGAAAGGAAAACACCTAAAGGCAACTACAGTTGAGCCATATGATATTTTTCTAAACAATTTCATTTTTTTTAAGTACTGGTTATGTGCCACTAAATTAGTATCATGACCTTCTAGATTAAAAAAAATAAACCCACTACTCTACATGCTTTCAGGAGATTCAAAGAGAAATTATGGCCATTGATGAACAGAGAGGAATGCACTTCACAAAATAATAAACAGAGAGGCAAACATAATAAATTATTTCCCGGGCACTGGTACCACCAGATATCCACAAATGAAAGAATAATTTTTATTGATAGGTTTTCTTGATTACCAACTCAACATCTTTATTTGTAATAGGTGTGTTTTCACTTTCTATTTCTTCTTAAATTCATTTCAGTATCTGGTGTCTTTTTAGGAATTTAATCATTTTATCTAGATTTTATATTTTATTAGTATACAGTCATTCACAGTATTTTGTTTATTTCATTAATGTCAGTTGTAATATCCTGCTTTTTATTCTGGATTTAAATAATTTGAATCTTTTTTCTTGTTCTATCTAGCTAAAGGTTTGTCCATTTTATTGACTTTTCAAATAACCAATGTTTCAATTTGTTGATTTTCTCCATTGTTTTTCTATTCTATTTCATTTTGTTTTCCCGTGATCTTTATTACTGCTTAACTTGTATTTGCTTTGGTTTCAGTTTGATTACCATGCCCTGCCCATCTCCTACTTCCCATTTCTTAAGGTAGAATGATAGGATTTTTATTTGAGATCTTTTTTATTTTTTAATGTAAGCATTCATAATTATAAATTCCCCACTGAGCATTTCTTTTGCTATATCTCATACATTTTGGTATGTTGTGTTTTCATTCCTATTCGTGTCAATGTATTTTCTAAAATCTCTTCTGAGTTGACTTGGTTACTTGAGTATGTTTCTAAATATTCATCTGTTTGTGAATTTTCCAAATTTTCTTATATTATTGACTTTTAATTTTTTTCATGGTGTTAAAGAATATACTTTGTGTAGTTTCAGCCCTTTTAAATTGATGGTGATTTATTTAATGGTCTATATGTGGCTTACACTGAAGACTGCTTCTTGGGTACTTAAGAAGAATGTATATGCTGCTGTTGTTGTGTGGTGTGTTCTATAGATGCTTGTTAAGTCTAGCTGCTTTACAGTGTTTTTCAAGTCTTCTATCTCTTATTGATCTTCTGTCTCATTGTTTTATCCATTATGGATATTAGAGTATTGAAGTCTCCAATTATTATTTTTACATTGTCTATTTGTTCTTTCAGCTCTATCCCTTTTGTATTGTATATCTTGGGGCTGTGTTTCTAGGTGCATATATGGTCATAGCTGTGATATCTTCTTGATTGACACTTTTATCACTATAAAATGTCCCTATTTATCTCTATCACAAGTTTTATCTTAAAGTCTATTTTGTTGGCTTGTAAGGAGGAGAGAATTTTCAGAAATCAATATGCCATCATTTTTATTAATGTCACCTTATATTGTTTATTATTTGTGTAATATATTCTGAGAATTTCTTTAGTTTATAAAGTAGTACTAAATTTTTTTTTTAATGTTACTAGGTTGAACCTTGGGAACATATTTTAAATTCATATTGAAATCTTTTTCACAAAGATTTTTTCTGAATAGATTTTCTGCAGAGAAAAATGAAGTAAATGCTTCATGTTCTAATGTTTGATATTATTAACTGACACTTATGTGTTAATATAACTGGAACACCTTATTTAAAATTACAACTCTCTTCTAAAATCCTGTCTTTCCTGCTTTATACTTTTCCACAGCACATATTACCATTTAACTATATATTTTACTTATTAATTGCCTTTCTTCCACAACTCCCATGTAAGTATCATAAAGACAAAAATTTTCATCTGTTTTTGTTTACTTTTCATTGCTTTAGTTTCAAGACCTAGAACTTTAACTGGCTCATATTACACACCCACTCAATGAAAGGATGAGATCATAATATCCCTATTTGGGCTGCACACTGAAGATCTTCTATAGCTCAAGTGCAGATTATCCCTTAGGTCCACAAACATTCAATGAAGATTTGTCTGTGAGGTCCTGATATGCAAAAATGCATTTCCTAACCTCCACATGGTAAATAGAATTGTAATAGGATATTACTAAGGCTATAAAATAGGTCTTTACAGAAGAAAAGCAAATGGAGGAAAGGCAGAGAAAGAAGGAAGAGTGGATAGTGTCTGAGGGCTTAATAGAGAAAAAAGATTAAAATTTCCTTGGTTTGAGCTGGGGTGTAGGGCAAGGAGAGTAGAAAACCTAAAAGAATAAGCATTTATATTTAGGATACTACAATTTCTATGAAGTTGTTGGGAAGGTGGCTGTTTGGACATTGTAAGTAATGAGGTTATAGGGTAAAAAAGTTGAAGTTTTAATTAAGATCTTTGTCTGCCATTTTAGAGAGTTTGTCCTCTATATAAAGGACCAAAGCCATCCATTTTTTTTTTGAGGGGGTATGTTTGTATTAATCTATGAGATGGTCAGTCAAATGTGGCCAAAAGAAAAGACAGAAGAGAGGTTCAGGAAAAAGAAAAACAAACTAACAACAACAACAACAACAAAAAATCCTAAATTTATTACACTCACAAATCCTAGAGAGAGTAAGCACAGCATGTCATGTAGGGCCACATGGAAAAGCCAACAGGTGGTCACAAAGCAGAAGACAGGAACAAGAGGAAGGTTTAGGCCATGACCTATATTAGGATTTTCAAGGGAAAGGCAAGTCAAGGCAGGGTAAATAGTTTAGGACTGGCTAGTCTGAATAATTTTGGTGTGCTCTAAGCTGTAAGAGTAGTCTCCAATTATCCAGCACCTGACCCTAGTGTGATTAAGAAGAATATTGCCTCCTAGAGTGCACAGGCCTGATGGAGGGGACATGGCTCTGAGTTGGTTAATTTGTATATCAAAGACATGGTCCCAGCTGGGCATGTTGCTGTTGCAAAGAACAGACCTACCCAAGAAAGGGAAGTCTCTCTCCAGCCAGAAAAGTTTTTTACAGTGTCCAAGCAATCTTGAGTATCTGTACCATTTACTGTTGTTCAAAATGTGTTCAGATCTTCAAAAAAGGTAGGTTACTAAGTGAGTGTAGGTAGTACCTGCCTATAGCATGAGAGGCATGGTGACTATTCTCATTAACATCCCTGACATGAGGACCTGTTTGTCAGGTTATTGTCCCAAACACAACATTTTATGGGTTCAAATGTTATTCTTGAGCCACACTGCTATTCTTTTTCTTTTTTTCCTGCTGTTCTTTCTGATGTCATCATAGTCCTGCCAGCACTGTTCTTTCTATAGTATACTACTTTGGTGCAAATCCAATAAAAAAAAAAAAACCCGCTAGCTTTAGTTATCCACTTATTAGCAATAAAAAAAGAAAATAGCAGCTAACATTATCAAGTGTTTGCCACATGCAAACTTTCTTATATACCTTATCTCCTGTAGTCCTCACAACTCATAGATAGGTACTATTCTAATTTTTACATGGTAGAAAACTGAAGTATTGATCACATGCCCTTTGGTGAAATTTTTACCTCTCATTTTTATTCCATAAAGTGAGAATAAGAAGAAGAGGAAAAGTAAGAAAAAAATCCCTAGGAACAGATATGCTCTCTCTCTTGGAGTCCTTGTCTGGAACTAGGCTATTTTTTAGCTCAGAAAACAGAAGCCAGCGAAGTGGGACCTTAAATGAATTTCAAGATCAGTCTTGAACTTCCAGTCAAGATGGCAGCATAGGCAGACATGGCTCACCTCTTTGCACAACCACATCAAAGTTGCAACTAAAATATACAACAACCATGTCTTAGAACTATCAGAAATCGAGCTGAATGGAAGTCTGACAACTATGGAATTAAGGAAACCACATTGATCAAGACTGGTAGGAGGGGTGCAGATGTGGAATGGGCTGGCCCCTCACCCATGTGTGGTGGATAAAAATTTCGAAGGGACATCTTGGGAGTGAGGAATCCCAGCCCCATGACCTGCCCCCAGCCAAGGATCCCAGTGCCAGGAAGATAAGTCCCCACAACTACTGGCTAAAAAACCAACCAGGGACTGAGTCAGCAGAAGAAACTTCTGGAGGCCCAAACTATTCCCCTTAAAGAACCACCACATGGACTCACCTACTCAGACTCACTCTCTCTGAACTCCAGCCCTGGGGTGGCAGCTTGAAGGCACCAGTGGTACACGGGGAGAACCGAAGTGTCTGGTATCAAGGAGAGCAGAGGCCACTGTCCCTTTTCTAAACCCTCTTCCATAGAGCTGGCAAGCTAGGGCCATATCTGAGACTCCCTAACCTGGCTAACACTGTTTGATCCACCTTGGAGATCCCTAGAGACTTTGCGCCACCCAAATTATAAGCCCACTCCAGATTCTTTTCCATGTGAAAGGCTGGTCATGGCTAATTCTTCACAACTTCCTCAATCCTATCAGATAAGCACCATTTTGCCTCAGTGAGTCCCAGCCCAGCACTAGCAGCAGCCACCCTAGATTCACAACTTGGGTTCACCTTGGAGTCTCTAAGCCCATCACAAGTAGCAGCCATCTTAGATAGCTTTAGAGCTCAGGGAGGGTGGCCCTGGGCAAAACACAGGTGGGACTGACCTTGGCCTGCACCACTTGGGAACCTCAGGGCCAGAGTACCCAGTGGACAGCTACAGCTCCTGTCAGAGCTGATCCTCAAGAGAGGGTGAAGGTTGGTAGTAAGTGGTCACAGCCGATCCTTTCAGCTGACTGGCCTGGGTAAATCTCTCCCATTGTTCTGCCAATAGCAACCAAGGCCAAACTACAAGAGGACACTGTACTCAGATCACACAAAGGGCACACCTTGAGTACCCAGCTTGGTTGATAGGGGAGGCTTTGCCACTGGATCCTACAGGACACCTACTACATTAGGCCACACTACCAAGACACGGAGTTAAAGCAGCTCTACCTAATATATAGAAATAAACACAGGGAGGCTGCCAAAATGAGGAGACAAAGAAACATGGCCCAAATGAAAGAATAGATCAAAACTCCAGAAAAAGAGCTAAATGAAATGGAGACAAGCAATCTATCATATGCAGAGTTCAAAACACTGGTTATAATGATGTTCAAGGAACTTAGGACCTCAACAGCATAAAAAAAGATCCAGTCAGAAATGAAGGATGCACTAACTGAAATAAAGAACAATTTCCAGGGAAATGACAGCAGAGTGGCTGAAGCTGAGAATCAAATCAATGATATGGAACACAAGGAAGCAAAAACAACCAATCAGAACAACAGTAAGAAAAAAGAATCCCCCAAAATGAAGAAAGTATAAGCAGCCTCTGGGACAATGCCAAGAGGTCAACATTCACATCATAGCAATGTTGAAGGAGAAGAAAAAGAGCAACAAACTGGAAATCTATTTGAAAAAATAACAAAAGAAAACTTCCTTAGTTTGGTGAAGGAAATAGAAATGCAAGTCCAGGAAGCACAGAGAGTTTCAAACAGGATGGATGCAAAGGGACCCTCTCCAAGACACATCATAATTATAATGCCAAAGGTTAAAGATAAAAGCAGAATCTTAAAAGCAGCAAGAGAAAAGCAGTCAGTTACCTACAGGGGAGTTCCCATAAGACTGTCAACTGATTTCTCATAAGTAACTTTGCAGGCTAGAAGGGACTGGCATGAAGTACTCAGAGTCATGTAAAGCAGGGACCTATGACAAAGATTGCTCTATCCAGCAAAGCTATCATTTAGAATCGAAGGGCACAAAGAGCTCCTCAGACAAGAAAAAAATAAAGGAATTCATCATCCCCAAACCACTATTACATGAAATGTTAAAGGGACTTATTCAAGAAAAAGAATATCAAAACTGTGAACAATAAAATTGCAATAAATTCATATCTATCAACAACTGAATCTAAAAAACAAACTAAGCAAACAAGAACAGAGACAGACTCATGGATGCAGTGAATGTTGTGATGGTTGCCAGATGGGAGGAGTTTGAGGGAGTAATGGGTGAGGAGGTGAGGGGATTAAGAAGTACAAATAGGTAGCTACAGAATAACCATGGGGATGTGCAGAACAGTGTAGGAAATGGAGTATCCAAATAACTTATATTCATGACTCATGGACATGAACAATAGTGTGAGGATTTCCTGAGGGAGTGGGGTTTCTGGGTGGAGTGGGGCAGAGGGGAAAAAATCAGGACAACTATAAGCATAATCAATAAGATGTAATTTAAAAAAAAATCAGTCTCATACAATAATTCAGTACCGCATAACATCCAAATGTTTAAGTAGAAGAGGACCTTGGTCCAATTCTCTCACTAAAGAAGGGAAACAAAATCTCAAGAGGTACAGGGACTTTTTTAAGTCTACATGTCCGGTTTGAAAGAAGCTAATGTTAGTAGAGTTTAAATCGTAAAAGAGTCAGGACAACATGGGATTTTTGGTGGTTAACCTTATTATAAATTAAGGGAAACCAGAATAAAAAGACAAAGAAGCAGGAAATAGTAGACATTAGAAACACAAAATACGCATTTGCCATGGTCTCTTGGAAACAGACATGGATTTTGCAATGTTGTTAAATAAGGGTTTTGATGGAAATAACATGTGGACATTAGGCTAGAGTTACTGCATGAGTACCATGTGGATAGGTTAATTTTTTTTAATTGTAATGTAAAATAGTATTCATTTAGTGCCCTCTGCAGTTCTCTTCAGAGTCAAGTTACTATGGAGTGGTTTCTATTTGGTGTACCTTCCCCCACCATTTCCCAATAATCTACTTGCTTACATTTCTCTACCATAACCAGAGACCTGGTATCCTCTTTTTATACTCTGGAATAAAGCCTATTCTGCAAAAAGGATTACTACCTCCTTCATTCATTCATACAGACACACACACACGTATATTCATTGATGAAAATATCGAAAATAGAGAAATTAAAACAAAACTTAAAATTCACCATTAGTTCCACTACCTAGATATAAATACTGGTAGTATTTTACTGTATTTCCATTCAGGCTTTTGGGCAATTTTTTTTGTAACACACATATACATACACAGATACATAATTTAAAAAAACTGTTGGGACCAAGCTATATATGTTATATTATTACTTGTTTTCACTTCGCAATGTACATTACTACATTCCTGTGTCATAAAATAGTCTTTTAAAATATTATTTTAATTATCTTGAATGTTAAATTATTGTCTAAAGTAACAAAATTTATTTAAGTCATTCACTAGTCTTGGATATTTGTGTTGCTTACAATTTTTTGCTAATATAAAATAATGACACACTGAATGTCATCAGAACCAAGTCCTTGCACACATCATTCTTGATTGTTTACTCAGGATAAATTCCTAAAATAGATCAAAGGTAAGTATATAATTAAGCACAAATACATAAGAATATAGTTAAGCATTTTGATATATACTGTGAAATTGTACTCCAGAAGGATTGCGCAATTTTACAGTCCCATTAGCATTATAAAAAAGCAAAAGCAAAATATGTACATGTATTTGTCTTTGTTTGTTGTGTTTATGTGTCTATAAGGTGTGTGTTTCTTCTAGTAGGGTGAAATATTACTTCACTTAGGTAACTATATTGGTAAGTCTAGCTGCTATAATAAGTAAAACATAAAATTGCAATCCCTTAACATAAGAGAAATTTATTTTTTGCTCAATAAGAGGTCCCTGGTTGAAGATGTCTTTCCTCTATGGAGTGATTCAGGGATTCAGATCCTTTCATCTTGTGGCTGGGAATTTTATTTTCTTTCTTTCTTTTCTTTTTTTAAGATTTTATTGATTTATTTTTAGAGAGGATAAGGGAAGGAGAAAGAGAAGGTGAGAAACATCGGTGTAAGAGAGAAACATTGACTGGCTGCCCACCGCAACCCAGACATGTTCTCTGACCAGAAATTGAACTAGTGACTTTTTGCTTTGCAGGGTGATGTCCAACCAAGTGAGCCACACTGGTCAAGGGGTGGCTAGGAATTTTCTAGTACCTCACCAATATTGTATCCACATGATAGTTATACAGGGAAAAGAGAAAGCATAATGGAGGCACAACTGCACATTCCATTGCTAGAACTCAGTCACCTGCAAGGGAGCATGGGAAATGTAGTCAGGAGAATTGTTGCAGTGGCCAAAAAATGATAAACCTAAGTAGAACGATATGTCAGGTTCATGGAATAAAATAACCTAATGATGTCTATAGTGGTAGAAGAGTCCAATTGCAGTCATTAGTGATTTCCACACACAAATTGAAGTTGACCTGTTTAATTTTAATTAGGACAATTTAAATTCTCTAAAAACTTTCCACCTGCGTGTATGCAAATATATAATAGGATTTTTATATCAATTTTATACTTAAAAAGCCCTTCCCATTCAATATCATTCTGTCAGCTTTTCAATATAGTACATTTAAGTATTAGTGAAAAGATGTTAAATGCCTAGTTAAAATAATCATGCACAAATAATAACTTTTCATCTGACAATATTTAGTTTATTTATCTGATGTAAGGTTTAGAATAATACCCAAGTAAATCTACAGGTTTATAGAGCAATCATAATGGCTGTCCTTTTATTTCATTGATGTTTCCTTCATCCTCTTTTGAAAGACAACCCACTGCTTCACAAAGATATATTTAAAGTCAAATTGTAGAAGTATGAATGGCTTTATATATTTTCTCCTTTCATAGTAAGTGAGAGTTAAGCAGTTTGTCAAGATGATCATTTAAAAATCTCAGAATGTCATTTTAGGAGATTCAGTGATATTTTCACAGAACTTACAAAACCATGCTTTCTCTCAATACATATTTGCCTGAGTTTATTCTGGTTACATAAAAAGATTTATAAAGAATGGAGCATAATTTCAAGAGATAAAACATTGATCCTTTTTATAACAACTCTCTTGCTTAGCTGATTATGCTATTTTGTATCTGCAGTGGAAACGTGACAGAGAAAAGCCAGATTAGCCTTCCTTCAAACATTTTAGTGTGTCAAAGGGAAGGAGCTACATGAGTTCAAAGTATAATTGTGAGTTATTTTGTGGCAAGTAGTAACTTGTTTGCATTAATGTCCATGATATTCATGGAATGCTTTATTATAATTTACCATTTTTTAAAAATAACAACAGTGTTTTATAGAAAGTAAAATTGCAAAACAGACAATGAAATAGGCATTAATATTTGCTTCACTGAAAACAAAAGAGGCAGCAGGATACAAAATTAATATGCAGAAATCAGTTGCATTTTTATATGCCAATAATCAAGTAACAGAAAAGGAAATTAAGAAAACAATCCCATTAACAATGTCTTCAAAAAGAATAAAATACTTAGGAATAAGTTGAACCAAGGATGTAAAAAACCCGTACTCAGCAAATTATAAGACACTGAAGAGAGAAACTGAGGAAGATACAAATAAATGCAAGCACATACCATGTTCATGAATAGAAAGAATAACATCATTAGTGTCCATGCTACCCAAAGCAATCTATAGATTCAATGCAATTTCTATGAAGATTCCAATGACGTATATCAAATAACTAGAAAAATATTTCAAAAATTTATATGGAACCACAAAAGACCCCATATAGCAACAGCGATCCTGAGAAAGAAGAGCATACTTGAAGGAATCATGCTATGTAATATCAAACTATACTATAAGGCCATAGTAATCAAAAGAGCATGGTATTGATGTAAAAACAGACACATAGATCAATGGAGTAGAAGAGAGAGCCCATAAATAAACCCATACCTTTTTACTTATATATTTGACAGAGGAAGCAAACACATACAATGGGTTAAAGATAATTTATTCAATAAATGGCATTGGGGAAATTGGACAGATACATGCAGACAAATGAAATTAGACCACCTTATACCACACATAAGAATAAATTCAAAATAGATTAAAGACTTAAATGTTAGACTTGAAACCATAAAAATCCTAGAAGAAAACATAGGCAGTGAAATTTCTGTCATTACTCATAGCATTATTTTATCAGGTATATCTCCCCAGGTGAGGGAAATAAGAGGAAAAAAAAAACCAAATGGGACTACAACAAACTAAAATGTTTTTGCACAGCCAAAGAAACCATCAACAAAATAAAAAGCTAACCCATGGAGTAGGAGACTATATTCACTGACACATCCAAAAAGGGTTAATATTCAAAATTTATGTAAGGAACTCAACATCAAAAAAAAATCTGATTAAAAAAAAATGGACAAAGGACCTAAATAGATACTTTTCCAAAGAGGACATACAGATGGCCAATAGACATATGAAAAGATGCTCAATGTCACCAATCGTCAGAAAAATGCAAATTAAAACCACAATGAGATACCACCTCACACCTGTCAGAATGGCCATCATTAATAGATCAACAAACAACAAGTACTGGTGAGGATGTGAAGAAAGGGGAACCCTTGTACACTGTTGGTGGGGATGCAGACTGGTGCAGTCACTGTAGAAAGCAGTATGGAGATACCTCAAAAAATTAAAAATGGATCTGCCTTTTGACCAAGTGATCCCACTTCTGGGAATATATCCAAAAGAACACAAAACACTAATTCCAAAGAACATAAGGACCCCTATGTTCATTGCAGCATTATTTACAATCTCCAAGATATGGAAGCAGCCCAAATGTCCATGAGTAGATGAGTGGATAAAACAACTATGGGATATTTACACAATGGAATAGAACTTGGCCATAAAAAAGAAGAAAAGTTTACCTTTTGCAACAACCTGGATTAACCTGGAGAACATTATGCTAAGTGAAATAAACCAGTCACAGAAAGACAAATACCATATGATTTCACTCATATGTGGAACCTAATGAACAAACTGAACTAACATAGAAAATAGAGACAGGTTCATAGGTAAAGAGCAGACTGACAGCTATGGTGGGATATGTGAGAGGGTTGAGGGGTTGAACAAAAAGGAAAAAGGATTCATGGACATGTACAACAGTGTGGTGATTGTGGGGGGAAGAAAGTAAAAGAGGCTCTGATAAGAAAATATTCAGTATGGGTATTGCACAAATGTTAAACTAGAGATAAAAACAAGAATTGAGTCCAGTCAAAAAACATGGAGCTGATAATATAATAAAGGAAACAAAAGTCAAATCATTGCTTTCAGATATTCAACAAATATGCTGAACAGCCCTGGCCCAACAAGCTTATTAAATATAGTCATCAGAGTAAGGAAGACAAAGAAAGATAAATGACAATGAGGTGAGATAGAATGTCCCAAAATATTTTTAATATATTTAAGGGATAAATGTGTTTTAAAAAAATCAAAAAGTATGTGCCAAAGTATTAAAAAATTTTCTTTTAATCTTCTTGCCCTGGTTGCCAGCCTCATATTCTTTCCCTTAAAAAATATTTTATTTCTAGCATTTTAAACAAAATAGGCTCTTATAACATATACATAAGTGGCCCACCCCACACATATTCCAGAAAATACCTACCTCTACTCATATCCTTGTTTATTGGTGCTGTTAATTCAATGTTACTTTCTAATAGGTATCAGACTGAATTCTTTTATAATTGTTGTGTCTTAACTGAATAGCAGAATTCCTGAAAATACAAACTTATCCCTAGACTTGTCCTGAGTGTTACATAGGATGGGATAAACTTATATATTTTAAATACTTAAAGAATTTCAATGACTACTAATAAGTAGTTATACACTGAGGACAAACATTCCATGAGAACACATTAATATGATGAAAACATTGAACATTTTAATTTCCAAAATTAGCTTTACGATATGTGTAGAATATTTCATGCCTTGTGACAAGTTCCCTGTAGCACCTTGGCTTGTCAACATGGCTTGCCCTTATAAATTCAACCTTCTCTATCAGTTCAGTCTCTCCCTGTTTTCTTACAATCTATAATCTTGCACCCCTTTCTTTACTTTAATTGCCTACACCAGAGCTAGAGTGCAGCATCCACAAAACTATCTGTTATACTACCTTTAAAGCACAAAGCGAGTCTCATATCCTCAGCCTGACACCATGATCTGATGATGGTCATTTGCTGACTTTTAATTTCATTTCTTCTTTTATTCAACAAGTATTTACTGAATGCCTGCTATGGGACAGACACTAATCTCAGTCTCAGACATATAACAAGGAAAAAAACAAATCCCTGTTCCCCAGGAGTGTATACTTGAGCAGGAGGCACAGATAGTAAAAAACTACTGTATATAGTGTCAGGAGGTTATAAATGCCAATGAAGGAATATAAAGCATGGAAAGGGGGACCAAACATGATGTCGTCATGGGCAGAGGGTTCTTACATAGGTGATCAGAGGAGGCTGTATTACAAGGAAACATTAGAGCTGTGTTCAAAGGAGTATAGGAGATGTAGGAAATTCAAGATATAGTATTCCGGTTATAGGCTTCTCGAAGCCTGTATGAGCTATCTATTGGTGCAAAACAAATTATCACAAAACTAAATGGCTTAAAATTACAATAAATACTTATTATCTCATAGTTTTGTGGACCAAGAATTTGAAAGTGACTTAACTGGGCAGTTTGGGCTCAAGGTTTCTCAAGAGATTGCAGTTAAAATGTCAGTTAAGATACCAGATAGGATTCTGAAGGCTTGGCATGGGCTGGAGAATCCAATTCTGAAAAGGTTCACTAACAGAGATCAAGATGGCAGGAGGACTGAATGAAAGTCACACTGACCACCTCCCAGGACCAATCTGGAATGACAACTAAATTGTGGAGAAAGCACCCAGAACAAAAAAACTGAACAGCAAGACAGAAAACTTACAACATCAGAGAGACAGAAGAATCAGCTTCAGCACAACCTGACTGGTAAGGAGTGCGGCAGAGAATCAAGAAGGCTGGCTGGGCACCCTCAGGCGGCAGCGCCAGGGGGATATTTAAGTAGCCAGTTGGATCCCCCTGAGAAGAGTGAGTCCTAAACCATAAGCTGGGATCCCCAGCCTACAGCACAAGAGCCCCAAAAGTGCACAGATAACAGCCAGCTGCAAAAAGTGGCAGGGTTGTTCTCTGCCAGAGATAGGTGACCAGAGACTGAAAGAGCCATTTAAAGAGCCAACACATAAATTTTCATCCTCAGCCACTTACCCTGGGCTCCTGCAAAGGTCGGGGCAGAGTGGGCTCGAAATGCCTGAGGAGAGACTGGAGACAGAGACTTTGGGGAGAGAAGCGAGAGAGTAGCCACTGGGATCCAAGTGCTGAGTCATGCCCTGTGCAGCAGCAGCCATCTTGCTCAGGCAGGCCACTGCACTGAGCAGTGGCAGCCTGAGAGGAAATAATTGGCCCCTCATGAGGAAGGAACTGCCCTGGCCCTGTGGTACTTAAGCATGACTGCTAAGTGCACAGTGGCAGCCACAGATAGTAGATTCCTGCAAAGAGGGGGCAGGGTGGATTAGACACACCTGAGGAGAGACTGGGGATGGAATCTTTGGGGAGGGAACTGAGAGAGTAGCCTGGAATCCTGGTGCTGAATCATCCCCCGTAAGGCAGCAGCTTTTGAGCTGACACAGACCACTCCCCTCCTAGCAGCAGCAGCAGCCGGAGAAGAAACATTAGCCCCAAACACAGGAGGGATTCTGCCCTGACCTTCGGTGCCTACCTCACTGTGAATGCAGAGTGACTAGATTAACAACTGAAGCAGATAGCCACAGACAGTAGATCCTAGGAAGCCTCCAACAGGAGTCATAAGGTCAGAGGGGGGTCAACATCTGACATTGCCACAGGTGGCTCCAGAAAAAAAAACAAAAACCCATAAATACTAGAGGTACTGAGAAGAAATCTACTGTGGTCTTCTCCAAGATCTGTGATATTTTCTTTACTACATAGCTTTTTAACATTCATTTCTTGTCCATCAAGCTGGTGCATATTAAGTCACTAGATTTTATACTATAGTTTATTTCTCTCCTTTCCTATAATAGTCTTAATCTCTTTACAGCCTTATTAATACTGCTTCATTTTCTGTTGATAGTGGGATTGCAGGGGGCAATTATTTTTATGGCCATGGGTTAATTTCCTAGGCTTTGTGGTTTTGTTCCAGCAGTGAAATAATGGGAAGGCAAAGAAACAACTCCCAATCAAAAGGAAATGAGTAATCCTCAGACAGACTACTAAATGAAATAGAGGCAAGTAAACTATTAGATATTTAGTTCAAATGGTATAAGGATGCTCAATGAACTCAGTGAGCTCAGTGAGAATTACCAAAAACTATAGCAAAACTATGAATAACTTACTGCAAACTATATCACCATAAAAAAGGACATAGAAGCTATCAAGAAGAACCAAGAGGAAATGAAGAATACACTTTCTGAATTGAAGAACACAGTAGAAGGAATCAAAAGCAGGCAAGTTGAAGCAGAAGATTGAATTAGCAAGGTGGAGGACATGATAGAAAAAAAAAATCCCAGAAAGAGTAAGAAAATGAAAAAAGTCTCAGAAAGAATGAAGAGGGGTTAAGTGAAATGCAGGACAATATGAAAAGTAATAATGTCCATATAATAGGAATGCCAGAAGGAGAAGAAGAGGAGTAAGGGATAGAAAACCTGTTTGAGAAAGAAATGATGGAAAACTTCCCTAATTGGAGGGGAGAATAAGTCACACAAGTCCAGGAAGCACAGAGGGTCCCAATCAAGAGGAACCCAAAGAGAGTCACTCCAAGACACATCATAACGAAAATGGCACGTATCAAGGGCAAAGAAAGCAGCTTAAAGGCAGAAATGGATAAACAGGAAGTAACATACAAGGGAGCTCCCATAAGACTAGCAGATGACTACTCCACAAAAACACTACAAGCCATAAGGGAATGGCAAGAAATATTCCAACTAAAGGAAAGCAAAGGCCTGCAACCAAGACTCTACCTAGAAAGGCTCTCAATTAAAATGGAAGGCAAAGTAAGGTGTTCCCCAGACAAAAGAAGGCTAAAAGAATACACGTCTACCAAACCAGCATTGCAAGATATTGTAAAGAGACTGTTTTAAGAAGAGGAAGAAAAAGAGTGAGAGAGAAAGAGGAACACAAGTACAAAGGGAAAAAAATGAATAAGTAGCTATCAATAATAACTTTAAATGTGAATGGATTAAATGCTCCAATTAAAAGACATAGAGTAGCAGAATGGATAAGAAAACATGATCTGCACATATGCTGCCTACAAGAGACCCACCTCAGAAAAAAAGAACTACACAGACTGAAAGTAAATGGTTGGGAAAAAATATCCAAGCAAATGGACAGGAGAAAAAAGCCTGGGTAGCAATTCTTTTATCAGACAAAATATGTTCAAAACAAAGGCCATGAAAAAAGACACAGAAAGACAATTCATAATACTCAAAGGAAAAATCCATCAAGACACAAAGATTGTAAATCTATATGCACCCAACATAGGATAACCCAAATATATAGGGAATATCTGGGGGGACATTTGAACACACCACTGTCAACAATGGATAGATCACTGAAACAAAATATCAACAAGGATATTGTGAAACTAAACAATGCATTAGATCAAATGAACCTAACTGATATAAATAGAACCTTTCATCCCAAAGAAGCAAACTACATATTCTTTTCAAATGCACATGGAACATCTTCAAAGACAGACCACATGATAGGACACAAAACCAGCCTCAACAAATTTAAGAAAACTGAAATCATATCAAGCATTTTCTCAGACCACAAGGGCTTAAAACTAGAAATCAACCTCACAGAAAAAACTTGAAAACATTCAAACTCATGGAGACTGAATAGAATGCTTCTAAACAATGAGTGGGTCAATAATGAGATCAAAGAAGAAATCAAAAATTTCTGGAAATGAATGAAAATGCACATACAACAGTCCAAAACCTATGGGACATAGCAAAGGTAGTCCTGATAGGAAAATTCATAGCAATACAGGCCTACATAAAAAAGATAGAAATATTCCAAATAAACAACCTAATCCTACATCTACAAGAACTGGAAAACAATAAAAAACAAAGCCCAGAGTGAGCAAAGGAATGAAATCATCAAGATCAGAACAGAATTGATTGACATAGAAACTAAAAGGACAATTCAAAGGATCAATAAAGCCAGGACCTGGTTCTTTGAAAAGATAAGCAAAATTGACAAGCCTTTAAAAAGATATATCAAGAATAAAAGGGAGAGGACACAAATAAATGAAATCAGAAATGAAAGAGGAGAAATTACAACTGCTACTACAGAAAAACAAAGGATTGTAAGAAATTACTACGAACAACCATATGCCAAGAAATTTGAAAACTTGGGTGAATGGGCAAATTTCTAGAAAAGTATAATCTTCCAAAAGTGAAGGAAGAAGAAGCAGAAAGCCTGAACAGACCTATAACAACTGATGTAATTAAAGCAGTAATCAAAAACTGCAGGCACACAAAAGCCCTGGACCAGATGGTTTCCCAGGAGAATTTTATAAAAAAATTCAAGAAGAGCTAACTCCTGTCCTTCTCAGACCATTTCAAAAAATTCAAGAAGAGGGAAGACTCTCAAACTCTTTTTATGATGCCAGTATCATCCTAAATCCAAAACCAGATAAAGACACGACAAAGAAAGAAAACTACAGGTCAATTGTGCTGATAAATATAGACATAAAATCCTCCAAAAATATTGGCAAACCACATCCAGCAATACATTAAAAATATCATACACCATGATCAAGTGGGATTCATCCGAGGAATGCAAGGATGGTACAATATTCACAAATCAATAAATGTAATTTATCGCATAAACAAAAAGAAAGACGAAAATCACATGATCATATCAATAGATGTGGAAAATGCATTTGATAAAGTACAACATCCATTAATTATTAAAACAGTCAGCAAAGTGAGAATAAAGAGGGCATACCTCAACATAATAAAGGCTTTATATGAGAACCTACATACAACATTACACTGAATGGAAAAAACTAATGCTTTTCCACTATGATTGGGAATAAGACAAGGATGTGCGCTTTCACCACTTCTATTCAGCATAGTATTAGAAGTCCTAGCCACAACCATCAGAGAAGAAAAAGAAACAAAAGGCATCCAAATTGGAATGGAGGAAGTAAAACTGTCATTGTTTACAGATGACATTATAGTGTACATAGAAACCCTATAGATTCCACCTAAAGCAACTCAACCTAATAAGTGAATTTGGGAAAACAGCAGGATACAAAGCCAATATTCAGAAATCAAAGGTAATTTAGTACATCAACAATGAAATATCAGAATCAGAAATCAGGAAAAAGATCCCATTTACTATAGCAACAAGAAAAATAAAGCACTTAGGATTGAACTTAACCAAGGCAGTTAAAGACATGTACTCAGAAAACTACACAACACTGAAGAAAGAAATTAAGGAAGACACAAATAAATGGAAGCGTATACTGTGTTCATAGATTGGAAGAATTAACATCATCAAAATGTCCATACTACCCAAAGCAATTTATAGATTCAACACAATCCATATTGAAATACCAATGACATATTTCACAGATATAGAAGAATTCAAATATGTATATGGAACCATAAATGACCCCAAATAGCTGCAACAATTTTGAGAAAGAAGAACAAAGTTGGAGGGATCACAATACCAGATATCTAACTATACTACAAGCATACAATAATCAAAACAGTCTGGCACTGGCATAAGAACAGACACATAGATCAATGGAACAGAATAGAGAAACCAGAAATAAACCCATGTCTCTATGGTCAATTAATATTTAACAAAGGGGGCGGAAGCGTAAAATGGAGTAAAATAGCCTCTTCAACAATTGGTGTTGGGAGATCTGGTGAGCTACATGCAAAAAAATGAAACTTGACCAGCAACATATACCATACACAAAAATAAACTCAAGATGGATAAAAAACTTAAATGTAAGTCATGACACCATAAAAGTCCTAGAGGAGAACATAGGCAGGAAAATCTCAGATACTCCATGCACCAATATTTTCACTGATATGTCCCCTACAACAAGGGACATAGAGGAAAGAATAAACAAATAGGACTTGATCAAGATAAGAAGCTTCTGCATGGTCAAAGAAAACATCAGCAAAATGAAAAGAGAACCAACTGTATAGGAACATATATTTGCCAATGATACCCCGGACAAGTGTTTGATCTCCAAAATATATAAAGAACTCACATGACTCCACTCCAGGAGGACAAACAATCCAATTAAAAAATGGACAAAGAACCTGAACAGACCGTTCTCCAAGGAGGACATATAGAGGGCTTAGAGACATATGAAAGGATGCCCAGTATCACTAACCATCAGAGAGATGCAAATTAAAACCACAATGAGATACCACTTCGCACCAGTCAGAATGTCCATCATAAACAAATCAACAAACAAGTGCTGTGGAGGTTGTGGAGGAAAGGGAACCCTAGTACATTCTTGGTGGGAATGTAGACTGGTACAGGCATTGTGGAAAACAGTTTGGAATTTCCTCAAAAAACTAAAAATGGAACTGTCTTTTGACCCAGCAATTCCACTGCTGGGGTTTTACCCTAAGAATCCTGAAACATCAATTCAAAAGAACTTATGCCCCGCAATGTTCGTAGCAGCACAATTGTAATAACCAAGAATTGGAAGCAACCTAAGTGCTCAAGAGTAAAGGAGTGGATCAAAAATCTGTGCTACGTGTATGCAATGAAATACTAAGCAGCAGAAAGAAAGAAAGAGCTATTACCTTTCAGGATAGCATGGATGGAACTAGAGAGCATTATGCTAAGTGAAATAAGCCAGGTGGTGAAAGACAGATTCCATATGATCTCAACTATAAGTGGAACCTAATCAACAAAACAAACAAGCAAGCAAAATATAAGCAGCAACATTGAAATAAAAAACAAACTGACAGTAACCAGAGGGGAGGTGGAAGGGGTATAACAAGGGAAAAGGAGGGGAAGTGTCATCAAGAAACGTGCATAAAGGGCCCATCAACAAAGCCAAATGTAGGAATGATTGAGGGTGGGAGGTGGAGATGGGTGGGGCTGGAGAAAGTGGAGGCGGGAAAATGTTGATTAGAAAAAAATTGACAGGGGAAGGCTAAGAATAGTATAGGAAATTCAGAAGCAAAAGAACTGATATGTACAACCCATAAACATGAACTAAGGGGTGTGGGGATGATGTGATGGGGTGCAGGGTAGAGGGGATAAAGGGGTGAGGGGAGTGGGAGAACTATAATAGCATAATCAATAAAATATACCAAAAAATAAAGGTTCACTATCATGGTGCTGATTGTTGGCATGAGACCTCAGTAGCTCTCCACATGGATCTCTCCAAGGTCCACCCAAGTGTCCTCATGACTCTGTGGCTGGCTGGCTTCTCCCAGAGCAAATAGTCTAAGATGGGGCAAGGTAGAAGCCACATGTCTCATGTGTCCTAGCTCAGAAGTCACACACCATTATCTTTGCAAAATCCAATTATTTCACACATGGATAGAGGGCGGGGAAAAAAGGTTCTACAGAAAGTAACCTCACAGGGTAATCTGATCATAAATTCCTAACTGGGCAGGTCATGCTGGGTAGTCAGTCACGCCCTAGGTATATAACCTTTTAGTAAAAGATTTATTTTTGCCTTTCTATTGTTTCTGTGCAAAGAGGTTAACATAGCTTTGAGAGGTTTAGCACCCTCAAGGCAGCACATAATCTTCATTACCTTTATATCTAGTCCTTGCCTTGCTTTCTCCCACCTCCATGTAAACTTCTTTAAATTCCTTCCTTAATTTCAATGCATAGAAGAAGATGCAATACTGTTATTCTCTGGTTAGTTGAGATCATGTTCCTTAGCACGCCTTTACTTTGGCTCAAATAAACTCATAAAAATTCTATACAGATTTGGATATTTCTTAAGTCAACACACAGATCAACCCTATTCAGTGTAGGAACGGACTATATAAGGACATAAATACCTTGAGATTGGGCTCGTGGGGGATCCACCTGGAGGCTGGCCACCACAAGGTTCTGATAAGGAGAAGGTTGATAAGTTCAAGGAACATGAAGAAGCACAGTGGGATTACAGTAGAATTATGAGGAGGAGCATAGTAAGAGACAAGGTCTGAGGGTGAACAGGAAGTCAAGTCATGTTGGACTTTATAGACCAAAGTAGAGACTTCCAATTGTCACTGAGTGAGAGGAAAAGCCATTGGAAGGTTGCAGAGTAATTTGCTGAATCACTAAATTCTGTTCATTCTTCCAACATTTTCCCTTCTCCCCTCATCCATTCTCTGTGTCTGGGCTTGTGTCGGGCAGAAAGCAGAAACAGCTTAGGTAAAGGAATCCTGCTAGGTTGGCAGAAATCTAATCTCTAGGGCTGAAGAACTTTGAAGGGTTCTGCCAGGTTTCCTTGAGGAGAAGAGGAGGGAATACAGCTTTAAAAAAGCCCCAGGCTGGGAGAAAATATTCTCAGAGGCACTGAAATCCATTTGCAATCCTGGGCCTTGGCTTTGCTCACTTGAGAACTGGGATAGGATGGGAATGGTTTTATAGGCACCCGGGAGGGGAGAATTGAAGCAGAAGAGCCTCGGGACATGAGTGCAGTTTGTGAGGTGAATGCATCAACAATAACTAGCGTGGCACTATGTCAGCCCCAGGACCTTTGCATATGTCTTTTTGGGAGCTAGGTCCCCAAAGTCATGGAAGTGGAATTTCTCACCAGTCTGGTAGGAGATAGGCTCATAGTAATTAGCAAGTTGAATTAAAGGAATGTAATAGTCTGTGCTCACTTTGGCAGCACATATACTCAAAAAACAAATTGGAACAGAGACTAGAATGGCCCCTGAGCAAAGATGATATGCAAATTCATAAAGCATCCCATTAAAAGAAAGGAAATGTAGTATTCTTAGTCACCTCATTTTGTGTGCTGATATTAATTCATAACATAGAACTAATGTGTTTTATCTAATTTCATCACTGTAATGTTTGCTGATTGGGGCTGAGATAAAGTTCTTGGCTTACCTTTAAACACATCACATTGGCACAGACATTTTGAATCCAGCTAGATTCCCACAAAACTAGTCCGTGTCTTCGTCTGCATTGTCATAATGAGATGCCTAGTCTGCCACAATTTTTTGTAGCAGCTGAGTCTCTTTAACTTGGGCTTTCAGCTGCAATTATTGCAGATGTTACCAGACTGAAGGGGTCCATTTGCCTGCATCAAAGCCCGATGAGACACAAAGAGGGGTTTGGAGCCAAGAAAGTAAGGACTTTTTAAGGAGACCGCACCATGCCTGAAGTCACTGGTAGCTCATGCTCAAAGACCTGGCTCCCCGATGGCTTCCAGGAGATGAGTTATATAGGGAACAAATCATCAATCATGGCAACTAAGGAGTTAGGGTCATGGTCTCTACTGATTGGTTGGTACTAGAGTAAGGGGTAATTGATCATCATATCTGGTCAGCCATAGAGTTGTTCTGTCCAACTTCATCAGGATTTGTTTTATGGGATTGTTCAGCTTTCGTGGGTCTTGAACTAAAACAAAACTGAGGCCAAAATATTATCTTCAGTTTTATTGAAAACTCTGTTTCCATCATCAATAAACACTGGGCCTTATTCTTAAGGCTACTAGATGCTGACCAGAACCTCGTTATCCTGAAGGCTTAATGATTAAGCAAGGAAGAGGGAGGTGTGTGAGTCAGGGCACTGGGTGAGGCCAGTTTGAGTCAAAGGAAAAAAGTCAAAAGAAAGGGCAAGTTAAAAAAATAAGGTTTCTGTGCCGTTACACAGGATTCTATCTAAAAATGACAACTTAAAACAAAATGCAGAACTCTGGCTTACAGAAAGCCATCTTTGCCAAGATGTCTTGTTTGATGGCTGTACCCACTGTAGAGGGGCATCCTTGGGTCCATGGATGGAGTATTGGTTGCTGTAGACTGGTGCGGTTATATCATCATTGTCTCTGGCTGGTCAGTGATAGCAGGTGCTCAGAGTACACTGGTGAAGACAGCTGAGAAGGTGGTGGCTGCTTTTATGGGTCATTGCATAGGAAATATTTTCCATGTTTATACTCGTGAAGGTTATTGAAGTTGAGCTGCCTGGATTCATTAGTGTTGATTACTGACTTACATTTGGGAGGAGGAACTTGATTGCTGTAAATTCTGGCAAGAACTTTCAGAGGTGTTGATGGAAGGGTGACAGAAACAGGGGGCTGGATTGTCTTATGAAACATAAGAATCTATGTGTTCTTTGTTGCAGGTTGTGTTCCCAGAGAAAACAGTGGGAATCTGAGATTTGCATGTAGGAAGTTTGGGGGGGAGGGTTGCGCTTAGTATAACGCCAATGCGTGAGTGAGGGAAACAAGGATAAGCAGAGGAAAAAAATAAATTACTATCCAGTCACAACAATAACCTCAACTCTTCACTTAAGGAGCACTGGATCTATAGATTGTCCTGATTGAGACAAGGGCATCTTCATTCCCATCATTGTCCCACTCCATTTTTAGGTGAGGGCTGGCTCCAGGCCAGTGACCTTGGATGAGGCAGCTCTCGGCTGATTCAACTAAGAGCCTTCACTACTCCCGGTAGCTAGAGAAATGAGGGCTTGGTTCTTGAGAATATAGTGCAGGGGGAAGGGAGAGATGGCTCTTGCAGCACACAGCCACATCCACCACAGTCTTTTTCATGATGAAAAAAAAAAACAGGAGATGTTTATTATAAGTTTACAAAATTAGGCAACCCAGAAGACAAAGTAGACCTCTAGGCAGTTGATGTATTCACCACATGTAAAACCTAACATCATTCAGGATTCAACAATAATTGTGTTGCCCAGTAAACTTGTGGCCACCTCAGAAGCAGACACATTGCTCCTACTCTTGTGACTCCAAGATTAATTGCAATTTGGTTTTCTCTGTGTGTGTGTCTCCCTCTACTAGGCCTCCATTTCAACCGCTTACTCTTTTCACTTGTTCCAACTGCTCTTCTTTCTGCATTCCTATATTCCTAAGAGAGAATCTATTTGGGTCTACGAGTTGCCCTACAAAATAGATTGTCCCAGTTGGATTGATTTAGGGGCTGGGTTGCCTCAATCTATAATCTGGTTGCCTTTGGTCAATGAATCAATATTTACTATCAGTAAAGATACACCAAATACAAAGCACTAGGGAGGTTTCTGGTGGTCTTTTCTTAATCGTGGAGGGTGGAGGGGGGAAAGCTTAACCTTTATTTTTTTATGGATCTTGTTTTGGATAATTTCAAATATCTATGAAAAATAGAATAATACAATGAACTTCTAGGTATCTATCATCCAGATCCAGCAATGAAAAATTTATGGCTTATCCCATTTTACCTATATCATTATCTCTTCCTCACCCCTATTATTATGAAGTAAATTCCAGACCATTCATCTGTAAATACTCCTGTACATGCCTCTAAAAGAGAAGGCATATCCTTTCAAAAATGAAACCACTGTGATAGATTATATATAATCAACCACAATGTTTTACCATGCTATCCATTGAAAGCTAGAGCCTAATTCACTTCACCTTGAATCTCAGCCATATTAATTTGCTTGACCAGTAGAATGTGACAGAAGTATCATTCTGGCATTTTCAAAGTTAGGTCTTAAGAAATCTCGAAGTTTCCGCCTGGATCTCTTGAGATACACACATTCTCTGAGAGCCCAAGCTTCCATGTAAAATCTGACAACCCTAAAACAGCCACACTGAAGAGGCCATATATAAGTGCTTTCCTTAAAAGTCTCAACTGAGCCCAGGCTTTCACTCTTCTCTCCAAAGCATGAGACTTATGAATGAAATCATCTTGGACCCTCTAGATTTTCCCATCTGCCAGCTGAATACCACCAAGTGACTTCCAGTGGTACCACATGGAACAGAAGAATCATACAATTGAGACTTGCTCAAATTCCTGACCTACAAAGTTTTGAGTTTGCTGTTTGGAGTTACTAACCCTGGGCTTATTTATGATGCTGAAATAGCAAAGAAAATGAAACAATCATAAAACCATTATCACTCCTAATGTAATTGCAATAATTTCCTAAAATATCAAATAACCAGTGCTCAAATCACAAATAATCTTTATTGTCTCATAATTTTTTTTAACATTTTGCTTCAACCTGGATCTGAGCAAGGTCTATACATGGCAATTGATTTTTATATCTCTAAATATCTTTCAATCTATGATTTCCTTTTCCTTTTTTCCCCAAATTATATGTTTAGAAAACTAGATTATTTGTCCTCAAAGTTTCTGATTATCTGGATTTTAGTATTGTTTAGCATGTTCTCATATCACCTGTGTTTTCTGCCACCTGTATTTTAGACGCTTGATCAGTTTGATTCGAATTGTTGAAAGCTGATTCATAGGTGGTGTTTTATACTTCTCTCAGGAGACACATCATATCAGGTTGTCTCTTGTTTTGTGATGTGAGCAGCAATTGACAATCATTGCCCAGGTCCATTAATTAATTTGGAGTTTAGTTATTACTATATAGGAAAGAGTCAAATAATTTCAGCAGCATATAATAAGCATTTATATAGCTTATTTACCATCACTTGCACCTCATCTTGTTGGTCAAAGCAAGTCATATGGCCAAATCCAAAGTTAAGAGGTGGCAAAGTAGTTCTGTCTTCAGTGGCAGGTAAAGAGTGAGGCTCTAGGCCAAAACACTCTATGTGACCCTTCAAGGCTCAACATGGGCAATTACAAGGCTTTGCCTGGCAGGCCTCTTGGGGAGCAGCTGTCTCTGGAGGTATAGATAAGGACTCATGCCCCAACAAGCCATGCTCTCATACATGTCCACATTCCTAGCCTACATGCCTCCATAAGAGATCTCTTTTTTGGGGAGCTCAGCTGAGGCACTTCCCAGGCATATCCCCCAAGTTCTCTTTATTGGGGCCTTGGTTGAGGCATTTTTCTCCGCTTCAACTCAGTACTTTTGTACTCCGAGCCTCTCCAGTCTCTCCCTCTTCCCAGTTCCCATATCCACGCTCTACAAACTGGCAGGAGCCTTTTGTTCAGAGCTCATCTGAAGAGAGGTGATTATGCCTGTCCGCAATACATCTACCACACTCTAGTCCAGCGCTGTTCCACGGGGAAAATGGAACACTGGGTAGCTGGTGGCTTTCTCTTTTGCCTTTGCCTGTATTGCTTTGGTAAGTGAATAGTGCTTAATTGTTGCTCAACAGGAGGGTATTGCGGCATTACATAAAAAAGTGTTTGGTTACTGGAAGGATTGCAGAATTGGGTTAATAATACAATCTATCAGAGATATTTCTTTTTCTTCTTCTATTAATTAGCCTGTATACTTCTATAAAAAGAAACATGCTAGTCTTTCAAAATAGTTAGATTCTTAGCATTTAGAAGCTTTAAATGAGTTTTTAAAAATTTTTTTAATTGACTTATGGATTTCAAACATATTTGATACTTCAAAATTTATTGCAATTACTAGTCTCATTTTCCTCAAATTCCCATCTTTTGCTAGTCAAAATATTATAAAGTTGCTTCTGAATCTTTTTGACATGACCAAGTAAGCTTTGATAGCTTCCTTTCTTCTGGTCTGACAGTATGCTCCAGACCTGAAACTAGGTATTCAACACTTAATTTTATGGTATGTAAACAGGTCTAGTGATGGAGGGTCAACTTAATTTTTAATGTATCTGAAGAGTTTACTTTTAGTTGTTGAAAGATAAGTAATTTTGTTACAAAGGCTACATATATGAAATATTCTGTAAAAATTCAAATTGTTTAATATGGTTGTGTGATTGTTTTCATTGCATTTCTGAAGGAAAGCCAAGCCATATTTAGAGAGGGATGACTTCAGAGAGAGTGAGGGAAGAAAATCACCACCATGTGTCATGCCAGCTTCATCCCTCTTCAGTCTAGAAACCGAAGCATTGAGTCTTCCATAGATACCAAGAACTGGAATTCATCAGCTTTATCCAGCCTTAAAGATAGCTGCTACTTCTCTCCTGTAGTCAAATGTATTTAATTCATTACTTAATTTGATTCAACAGGTACTGAGTTCTAGCATTGTGAGAAAGCAACCAGCTGGGCTCTTTGTGAAATATAGAAGAAATTCATGAGAAAAATAAAATATATTCCCTGATTGTACAGCCAACTAGAGAGATAAGATTAATTCAGGGAGAACTAGATTATGATCCAGGCTAATATGTAATTATGTGTTCATACAAGTGGTACCAATACTTATTGCTATAGGATTTCAGAGGAGGGAAAGATTAGTTTAGCATGACCTGAGATGGGTTTATGGGGGAGTTGTTCCTGGATGCAAGCCCTGAAGAATGAGTATTATTTCCATGGGCTGAGAAGGGAGTGGGGTAGAGCAGTTGCAAAGATGAGAGTAAAAATGACATGAAGGATAGTGGAGAAGCTAGACACCTTGCAATAGAGGGCTCAGGCTGGGAAGTTGGAAAGATACATTTCAAACACGTGGGCCAGAATCAGTCCCTTGGCAAGTATGAATGCTAGGCTAAAGAGATTAGATTTCAGAGAAGCGTCTGTGCCCTTCATCTCAGTTGCCAAGGTTTTTGCCGTTAACCAGTTGCTAGCATATTTGGTTCTGGAAAAAATCCAGGAACACAATTTAATTAGGAAAAGAACTATCAGAGGTTGAAGTGGTAAGGAAAACATATGCAGAATAGGGATTTAAGTGAATAGCAAGAAAATGAGTTAGTGAACTCAAAGAAGGGAGTGTACTCATTTATTTAACAAAAATTTGTTGAATACATGTATGTGCATGTCATGTACCAGGCACTGAGGATAGAGGAAAACATTATTCATTAAGAACTTATTAATGGCCTGAATAATTGAAGAAGAATCAATGCCTTGATGTAGATGACTTAATAATTTAATCCTTCAGAATAGAATTTCAGGCTATGTAATAGTTTAGTAGAGAAGGTATTTTTTTGGTCACAGATGCCTTGCCTATCCTCTCAGATGATCCCATATGTTTGGGCACCAACTCTCTCACCAATATACAATGCCAAACTTGAAAAGTGAATGAGTCTCCTTCAAACTACTGACCTCTTTCTGTACCCTCTCATATTCTTGGCATTTAAGAGCTTCCAGGAGGATAAGGAAGCAGGAAAAGCAAGACCCCAGAAAAGCTGAGGAAAATGGCTTTGACAACATTAACTTCTGGCCAGCTACTCTGGAGCATGGGGCTTCTTTACGAAAATTTGTCAGGGAGAATTTGCCATGCATTCATTTCATCAAAAATATTAATTTCATTCCTTTTATGCTTTAAACACTGATAGATGCTGGAGATGCAGTGGTAAACAATACAGAAAAAGTTCCTGCATTCACGGTACTGATATTCTGGTAGAAAACAAACAAACAAATAAATATGTACTGTATTTTCAGTTAGCGGTAAGTGCTATGAAAAAAAAGCCTATAGTCAGGTAAGAGAATAGTGTGGTAAGTAAGTGTGTATGTGTTGCGGTGGGTGAATAGTAGGTCCGTTTACTGAGATGGTCAAAGGCTGGAAGAAGAGGAGGTTGGCACTCATTAATTTTAGTTTGGAAGAATTAGAAAAACCCCTCTGAGGAGATGACTTGGAACACTTCAGGGATAGTGTTCCAGAGGAAGGGAATAAGAAAGGCTTTGAGGCAGGAAGGGCTAGGGATGATGGGGGGACAGCAAGAAGGTGGTGTGGCTGGAATGTTGTGTGCTAGGTGGTAAATGATAGAAGAGATAGGTTAGAGCCAGTATATTTAAGGTGTTGTAGGCCTTGGTGAGAATTTTATATTATTATGATGGGAACTGTGGGATGATTTTGAGAATGGGAATGATATGATTTGATTTATGTTTTTAGAAGATCATTCTAAATGTAATTTGGAGAATAGACTATATAGGGCAAGAGTAGAAGCAGATTATAAAGAGGTAGTTTTGCTATTCAAGGTGAGACGGATGGTGGTTTGGACTAGGGTGTAGGGGTGGAGGTTGACAGAAGTATCTAGATTCAAGACATATTTTGAAGCTGGAGCTAAGAAATTGATGTACCTGGATATGAAGGAAAGAGGTAAATAAAGGGTAATACTCCCCCATTCCCCAGGGTGAATGATGAAAGGCTGGAAGAGGAAGAGCTTTGGCACCCATTAAGTATCCACTAAATGATCCAATGAATCAAACAACCAATGATGTTCCAAACTTGGGGGGATGGGGATGATGAGTAGTTGACTTCACAACTATGAGATGATCAGAATATGTAATGGTTTGAAATCACTCTAGATCATGATAAAGTTTTCAGAATTTCAGGTGTTGGAGGTATCGAAATCTTTGAAGAAATGACATAATGTTTTGGAGTACCATGGCAGAAAAAAAAATTAAACCACCCCCCTAATAGAATTAGCAATAGAGTAGAGGTCAGAATATTTTCAGGGCTTGAGATGAGGGATGGCAAAATAGAATTAGGCATTTCCCCCCAGGGCCTTTGACTTTCACTTTGATCATGTTATTCCATTAATCTACCTGTTTAGAAATTCAAGGGAAAATGGAAACGTAAATTTTTTCTTGACAGTGTAGGAAAAAGCAATTGGACACTCTACCTTTAGCTGAAACAGGAAGTTAGAAAATCTCTCCATCTAACTTTGATAGGCTTTGATCTAAATGTAATTTTGGCATATGTCACCTAATAAGAAAATCACAACACTTCCTTACTTAGCTTAATCCATCTCACACATAAACCTTGCTGTAGCTACATAAGAAAATTGTATTTCTAGCAGGTGTCAAAGCTGTAATTTCCATTCCAGGAAACTATATTTCACTTTTGTTTGCTGAATGTGTTTAAGCACTGTCAAGTCAAAGTTAGCTTTCTGTAAAATATTTTCAATATATATATAATTTTAAAATCCTCTATTTAGAAATAATTTAAAGTTATAGAACAATTGTCAAAAATAGTACAACACTCTGTATTCTCTGTTAGCATTCTGTCATATTTGCTTTATCACCATCTCTTTATAACTATATATATATATATATATATAAATGCACAGACACATATATTATTATTAATAGTGCTAGCTGTGTTGTTAAAATTTAAGAGATATTAGAATATCCAAGATGGCAGGGAAGTAAGTGGAAACTACACTAGCCTCTTCCCAGGACCAATCTGGAATTACAACAAAATTGTAGAGAAAGCATCCTGAATAACTAACTGAACACTAGCTGGAGAAAAACCTTATAACCCTGGAAAGGCAGAAGAAACCACTTAACCACAACAAGACTGGTAGAGAGTGTGAAGGAGGTGTAAGAGGGCTAGTCGGTCTCCCATGGGTGGCAGTTAACATTCTGGAGGAGAATTTCAGTGGCTGGGGGGTTCACCCTGAGAAGTGTGGTGTCTGACCCCAAACTGAGCTCCCCAGCCTACAGCACCAGGGCTGGAAAGGAACCCAGATAACATCCAGCTGGGTTGTTAACACCCAGATAAACCCAGAAAAACAGCAGGGTTTCTGTCGGCCAGGGAGAGTTGGCTGGCACCGAGAGAGCCGCCTCAGAGGCCAATGCACAAAATTGTGTTTGTAGTCACTTAACCTGGGCTCTAGCAAAGGGAGGGGAGAGTAGACTAGAGACACTGGACAAGAGTCTGGGGTTGGTGGCCCTGGGGAGAGAAGTGAAGGAACGGCTGCCAGGATCCCTGTGCTGAGTATTTTCCCAGACTGCAGGAACCTTCTTTCTCATACAGAGCAGTCCCCTCCAAGTGGCATCAGCCTGAAGGGAAGCAACATTCCCGCTCCCAAGAATTATTCTGCCCCACTCTGAGGTGCTTAAGCTGAGCTGCTGATTCCAACTTTAGGTATATCACTGATTAGTTTAACAACTAAGGCAGAAAATACAAAGAAACAACTAAAATGGGAAGACGAAGAAACAACCCCCAAGGAAAGGATGGGAGAATTCTCTAGAAGAAGAACTAGATGAAAAGGAGGCAAGCAATTAATCAGATAGTTTAGAGTAATGATTATGAGGATAATCAACAGCATGAAAAAAGACATAGAAACCATAAAAAGGACCAGTCAGAAATAAAGAATGCAATATCTGAAATAAATAATACACTAGAAGGAATAAACAGTAGGTTAGATGAAGCAGAGGATCAAATTAGTAATTTGGAAGACAAGGTAGCAAAAGCCGCTCAGGCAGAGCAGCAAAAACTAAAAATAATTTTAAAAAATGAGAAAAGGTTAAGAAATATTTTGGAGCATAACAACATTCACATCATGGGAATACCAGAAGAAGAGCACAAGCAAGGGATCAAAAACCTATTTGAAGAAATAATGACTGAAAATTTCCCTAATCTGGTGAAGGAAGAAAACATGCAAGTCCAGGAAGCTCCGGGGGTCCCAAAAAATTTGGACCCAAAGAGGCCTCCACCAAGATGCATCATAATTAAAATGGCAAGGCTTGAAGACAGAGACACTTAAAAACCACAAGAGAAAAGAAGGTAGTTACATACAAGGGAGCACCATTTAAACTGTCATCTGATTTCTCAACAGAAACATTTCATGCCATCAGGGAGTGGCATAAAATATTCAAGGTAATGAAAAGCAAGGACCTACAATGAAGGCTACCTTACCCAGCAAGGCTACCATTTAAAATCAAAGGAGAAATAAGGGGCTTCCCAGACAAGAAAAATCTAAAGGAGATTTGTAATACCAAACTAGTACTGCAACAAATGTTAAAGGACTTGCTTTAAGAAGAAGAAAAAGAAAAAAAACAACATAGAAAAAAAGGAGGAAGCTAGTCTAGCAATAAAATAGAACTAAATATGTGTATCAATAATCACCTTAAATATAAATGGTTCAAATGCTCCGACCGAAAGACATAAGGTAGCTGAATGGATAAGAAAACAAAACCCATAGATATGTACCAAGAGACCCATCTCAGATGGTAAGATACACACAGGCTAAAAGAAAAGGGATGGAAAAAGATATTTCATACAAATGAAAAGGAAAAATTAGCTTGGGTGGCAGTACTTATACCTTGGTTTTAAACAGACTTTAAAACCAAGACTATAGTAAGAGACAAAGAAGGACATTACATAATGATAAAGGGAACAATCCAGCAAGATAATATAACCCTAGTAAACATTTATGTACCCAATATAGGAGCATCTAAATATGTGAAGGAAAACTTGATGGTCATAAAGGGAGAGATCAACAAAAAAATAATAATAGTCAGAAATTTTAATGGCCCATTGACTCAATGGATAGATCTCTTAGGCAGAAAATCAAGAAGACAGTGGGCTTAAATGACACACTAGATCAAATGGATTTAATTGATATCTTCAGAGCATTTCACCCCAAAGCAGCAGAATATACATGCTTTTCAAGTGCAAATGGAAATTTTTCTAGGATAGACCACATGTTAGGGCACAAAGCAAGTCTAAATAAATTTAAGAGATTGAAATCATACCCAGCATCATCTCTGACCACAATGCTGTGAAACAAGAAATCAATCACAAGAACAACACTGAAAGACATGCAAAAACATGGAAGCTAATTACCATGTTATTAAACAATGAATGGGTCAACAATGAGATCAAGGAAGAAATCAAAAGATGCCTTGAAAAAATTGAAAATGAGACCATAACAATCCAAAATCTGTAGAAAACTGGTAAAATAATCCTAAGAGGGAAATTCACAGCATTACAGGCTTACCTCAAAAAAACAAGAAAAAGCTCAAATAAACACTCTAATTTCACACTTAAAGGAACTTGGAAAAGAACAACAAACAAAGCCCAAAGTGATGAAGGAAATAAATAATAAAGATCAGAGCAGAAATAAATGAAATAGAGTCTAAACTAATGATACAAAAGATCACTGAATCCAAGAGCTAGTTCTTTGAAAAGATTAACAAGAGTGACAAACCTTTAACTACACTCATCAAGAAAAAGAGGGAAAAGGCCCAAATAATAAAATCAGAAAGGAAAAAGGGGAAATAACAATTAACACCAAAGAAATACAAAGGATTGTAAGGAAATATTATGAACAACTATACATCTATAAACTGGACAACCTGGACAAATGGGTAAATTTGTAGAAATATACAACCTTCCAAAACTAAATCAGGAAGAATCAGACACTATGAACAGACAGATTACACAGTAAAATTGAAGCAGTAATAAAAAAACTCCCAACCAGCAAAAGCCCTGGACCAGATGGCTTCACAGGTGAATTTTACCAAACATTCTGAAAAGAACTAACACGTCCCCTTCTCAAGCTACTTCATAAAATTCAGGAGAAGGGAAGGTTCCCAAACTCATTTTATGATGACAGCATTCTCCTCATTCCAAAACCAGATAAAGGCACTGCAAAAAAAGAAAATTATAGGCCAATATCACTGATGAACAAAGATGCTAAAATCCTCAACAAAATATTAGCAAACTAAATATAGCAATGCATCAAAAAGATATACACCATGATCAAGTGGGATTTATTCTGGAAACGCAAGGTCGGCACAAAAATTGGCAAATCAACAAGTGTGATTTATCACATGAAAAATATGAAGGATAAAAACTACATGATTGTGTCAATTGATACAGAAGAAACATTTGATAAAATCCAGCACTCATTTATGATAAAATTGCTCAGCAAAGTGGGAACAGAAGGAATACCTGCACATAATAAAGGCCATATATGACAAACCTAAAGCCAAATCATACAAAATCTAAAAGTGTTTCCCTTCAGATGGCAGAATAGGCAGGGATGCCCACCTTCACCGCTCTTATCCAACATGGTAGTGGAAATCCTAGCCATAGCAATCAGACAAAAAGAAGAAATTAAAGGCATCCAAATTGGAAAGGAGGAAGTAAAACTGTCATTATCTGCAGATAACATGATGCTGTAGAGAGAGAACGCTAATGACTCCATCTAGAGACCACTGAAATGATCAATGGAGTCAGCAAAGCAGCAGAATGCAAAATTAATATCCAAAAATCAGTTTCATTTTTTATGCACCAGTAATAAACTATCAGAAAGGGAAACTGAGAAAACCATCCCATTTACAACTGAATGAAAAAAATAAAAATAAAATACCTAGGACTATAGTTAACCAAGGATGTACATGGAAAATGATAAGACACTGAAGAAAGAGAGAAATTGAAGAAAATACAAATAAGTGGAAGTATATATCATGTTTATGGATGGAAAGAATTGACATTATTGACATGTGTATGCTACCCAAAATGATCTATAGATTCAATGCAATTCCCATCAAGATTCCAATCAGGTATTTCACAGTACTAAGGAAATATTTCAAAAGTTTACATGGAACCACAAAAGGCCTCACATAGCAGCAGCGATCCTGAGAAAGAAGAACACACTTGGAGGAGCCACACTACCTCCAATCAAACTATAAGGCCATAGTAATGAAAACAGCATGGTACTGGCATAAAAACAGACATATAGATCAATGGAACAGAATAGAGAGCACAGAAGTAAACTCACACTTTTATAGGCAATTAATATTCAACAGAGGAAGCAAGCACATACAATGGGCTAAAAAGTTTATTTAATAAATGGTATTGGGAAAATTGGACAGATACATGCAGAAAAATGAAACTAGACCACCTTCTCACACACACAAGAATAAATTTGAAATGGACTAAAGACTTAAATATGAGACCTGAAACCATAAAAATCCTAGAAGGAATCATAGGCAGCAAAATCTCAGTCATTGCTCATAGCAATATTTTATTGGATATATCTTCTTAGGCAATGGAGACAAAAGAAAAAAAATAAACAAATGGGACTACATCAAACTAAAAGAGTTTTGCATAGCAAAGGAAGCCTTCAACAAAATAAAAAGACAAACTGTAGAATGGGAGAACATATTCACTGATACATCTGATATGGACTTCCATATCCAAAATTTATAAAGAACTTATAAAACTCAACACCAAAAAAAAAAAAATCCCAAAACACCCAATTTAAACATTCAGGGCAAAAGACATGAATAGACACTTCTCCAAAGAGAACATACAGATGGCCAGTAGGCATATGAAAAGATGCTCGACATCACTAATCATCAGAGAAATGCAAATTAAAACCGCAATGAGATATAACCTCACACCAGTCAGGATGACAATCATCAATAAATCAAGAAACAACAAGTACTGGTGAGGATGTAGAGTAAGAGGAAACCTTTTGCACTGTTGGTGGGAATACGGATTGGTGCAGCCACTGTAGAAAGCAGTATGGAGATATCTCAAAAAATTAAAAATGGATCTGCCTTTTGACCCAGTGATCCCACTTCTATGAATATGTCCAAAGGAACCCAAAACACTAATTTGAAAGAACGTAAGCAGCCCTATGCTCATTGCAGTGGTATTTACAATTGTCAAGATATGGAAGCAGCCCAAGTGTCCATCAGTAGATGAGTGGATAAAACAGCTATGGGACACTTACACAATGGAATAGAACTCGGCTGTAAAAAAAGAAGAAAAGTTCACCCTTTGTGACAGCATGGATGGACCTGGAGAACACTATGCTAAGTGAAATAAAGCAGTCAGAGAAAGACAAATACCATATGATTTCACTCATATATGGAACCTAATTAACAAACTGAACGAACAAGGAAAATGAGAACAGACTCATAGAGAGAAGATGACAGCTAGTGAGGGGAGAGGTGATGAGGTGATGGGATTGAGCAAAAAGGTACAAGGACTCATGGACATGGACAACAGTGTCATGTTGCTGAGAGGAGGGGTTATAATGGAACTAAACAGTAAAGGAAAAAATACAATAAAAATTAAATGAGAAAAAATCAAAAGCATAATTAAAAATAAAAAAAAATTAAGATTGAGTTACAGATAACATAACTCTTTACCCTTTCCTGATATATCTTCTTTGAACAAGAACATTATCTTTCATAACTACAGAATAATGACTAAATTCAATATATTTAAATTTTATATCATATTACCATTTAATGTAAAGTCTATATATAAATTACACCAGGTATTCCAATTATAATCCATATAGTGTTTTCCCTTCTGAACCATTGCTTTGTTTAGTTGCTGTCTTATTACATATTCAATGCTCCCCCTCTCTTCCCATCTCTACAGTCAGCCTTTATATTAAGAAATGGGTCTTTTCTTAGGTCACCAAATACAAATTATTGAGCATCTGTTAATGGTTAGCATTTTATTAGGTCAGGGTGAGATAAAAAGAAGTAGGGATGAAATTTCCTTTTGTCATCTCTTGGGAAGACACCATTTCCATTCATGAAATGATGAGACTCTAAGACTGAGAGAGAGGGAGGCAGAAAAAGAGGGAGGAAGGAAGGAAGGAAGAAGGGAAAAAGAAAGAAGGAAGGAAAAAAGAAGAGAGAGGAAAGGAAGGAGGGAGAAA
>PVJD01010743.1:0-51239 GCA_004026545.1 Mormoops blainvillei
AATCAAATTGTTGTCATAATTCTCTTGGTTGCACTGCATGCAGGAAAACAAAGGAAGGATAACTTCGTAATTCTCAGGAGAAATTATTTTGAATGAGGAAATGCATACTTAGTTAGGTGAAAGAAAAATAAATCCAAAAAGAGTGAGATATAAGAAGCAAAGTAGGAAAAGAGTAAAAGTAACTGATTAGTTTATGTGTTAACAAAATATTATAAAAATAAATAATAACAATGATCTAAAAGTCTCTAGATGATATTACATGGAAAACAAAGGTATGAAGGAGAGAGGGCTTTGGAGGTATGAAAAACGTGCTAAAGTTCTCATCTTGCTTCAGGGAAAGGTACTATTAACTACGCATATTAACAGAAAAATTTAAGTTTAAGTATGTGTATCAAAACTTAAGGATACATTTTAAATTATAAATTCCAAATCTAAGAGGGGGAAAAATAAGCAAAAAAAAAAGATTGACAAACTAAAGGAAAAGAATTGTGGAAAAAAATAGCCAAAAAACATATTAACTAAAAAATACTGTTGCAACAGCAAAAAGCCCAAATACACTAGTAAACACAGCAAAATTGAATGGGTTAAATTTATCTACTAAAAGACAAAGACTCTCAGAAAATATAAAAACAGCAGTAACACATTCTAGATGCATGGTGTTTGTGAGATACACTGACAGCAAAACACAAAGGAAAGTTAGAAATGAAAGACTGAAAAATATGTGCCAGAAAAATGCTTAGCACAAAAGGTAAACGAAGCAATAATGATATCAAATAAAGTAGCAGGTACTGTTAAAATTTATCACAGAAAAAAAGTCACACTTCATATTAATAAAGAAACAATCCACAAAGAAAATGTAACAGTGAAAAAATTTTATATACTTAAGAATATGCCTTTGAGATATATATATAAAAAACAAAATCTGAGGAGAATGCAGGAAAACAAAAACTTGACAATGTCACACACCGTGAGAGACTCTTACAATGTTCCTTTCCCAGAAACTAGGCAAAACATAAGCACATATATAGAACATTTGCATTGCATTTAATTCCTTGGGATACATTTATAGATATCTATCTAAATGGATGGACAGGTAAACACATATATTACTCAGTAAAATAGGAACACTAGTTTAATAATATTAGTCTTTAATCATTTTAATAACAACTATTGGAAAGTCACAAAAACTATGTAACAGGCCATAAAAATATTTCACCAAATTCCAAAATGCAGAACTCATATGGGCCACATGTAACACAAAACAACAAAATAAGAAAATCACAAAAGGATAGGCAAAATCAACTGTATTATGTAGGGAAGCCTTCAATATACAATAAAAAATGCCATCTAAATTAAAAGGAAGACAAGCATTATGCAATAATGATGGAGCAACTGATTAACAATGGGTATCAATTTAAAGAGTCACCTCATCCCACAACTGAAGTTAAATTGAGATGAATTAAAATTATATATAAATATCATAGTAAAACTGAAGAAAATGTAAGTATATATTTTTTGCTTTCTGAAGAGGAATTTCTAAACACAGAAGTGAAAGGAATCATAAAAACTTCAAATATTAGATCAGACATCATAAAAATATTTAATTCTATATATCAAAAAAGTAATGAAAATAATAGAAGAATAATTTAATTAAATGTGATAGAATTAGGATAAATGCTTTGTAACATCAAAAGCATGTAGGTAAAATGTTATATCATAATATTTTATGATATAATAAATCATATTCATAAATAGGCCAAAAAATCATAAGCAGACACATCATGAAATAGGAAAAATAACTAGTAAACTATCATTAGAAATTATTATACTTGGTTGAAATAAGTAAATGCATATTAAACAAAATTACAGTAATAATGTGTTTATTCTACTCAACTAGAAATATATTTGAGTTTTGCTCACTAGAGCTGACTCTGCAATGGAATAGTCTTATAATTTGATGGTGGAATTGTGAGTTGATACAGCACTTTCAGAAAGTAATTCCAGATTATAAATCAAATTAATTCCATTTCTGGGACTGTAGCCTAAGAAAATATAACAAAATATGAAAAAATGCTACAGGAACAAAGATGTTTATTGCAAAATTATTCATTAAACAAGAAAAGTAGAAAACAGCATAATAATCTAAAATGTCTTCATATATATAGTCCATCTTCTTTATGGGATAGTATACAAGTTTGAAAAATAATGTGACAATGAGAAATGCTTAGGACATAATGTTAAGTTAAAGAAGTAAGATAGAAAGTAGAACAATGTTTATCAGAGGCTGAGAAGCTGGGGGAAAGGGAGTTATTCAACGGGCACAGAGATTCAGGTTTGCAGGATGAAATGTTCTGGAAAGCTGTTTCACAACAATGAGAATATACTTAACAGTACTGAACTAGCCACTTCAAAAGGGTTAAGATGAAATTTTTTATGTTATGTGTTTTTTGCCACAATAAAAAAAGGCAAATTGGAAACACTGAAAAGAAAAAGAAGTTGGATATAAAGTACCTGTTCTCCCTAATCAAACTACAAAAAATATAGGTATATGAAAAATTAAAACTAGAAGAAAAGCGTAAAATGTTAAAAGCGGTTGTGTTGTGAAGGCAGGATTTTTGTATTTCTTTAATTTTCTCTAGTTTTTACATTTTTCTATCATACTTACATTAAAATTCCTACTTATATTCATAATTTTTGGTTGCTGTTGTTACACAGTTAGGACTGGGTGCACGTCTTCTGGCAATGAGCCCTGCGCCCACAGCACGGACTCAGTAACCTGAACCACAGCTCCAAGCAGGGAGGACCCCCAGCGACTTCTGTCCCTTCAGAGGATCAAACGTGGCGCCCAGGACCCGAATAATCAGGTTAGGGTCATTCTCAGAACTAATGCCATGAAATCGTAGCAGTGGCACTGGACAGCTTAAAGGATTTGGGAACTCCTTCGCAGAGAGAAGCAGAATTGTCCTACTGACAGACACTGAGGGATACACAGTTAAATGATAAATCGCTCACTGCTCAGGGTCCCCGTTATCCCAGGACAGAAGGGATGCAGGAGACTCCTGCAAGCAGCCAAGTGGGGACTGAGACACACAAAAGCAAACATATCTCAGCCTGTGGTGGGAAACCTGCCAGGGTTTTCCAATTTGCTGTTTTTCATTTTCTCTAACGCCTTAATCTTTAAATCCAAAAAGCTGAAAGGTTCAAATAAACCTCTGTCAGTTTCCAATCCTTCCACCCCCACAGAAATCCTGAAGAGCATTTATTGTTGTGATGTCTGACAAGGTCACGGTCATCTGGCCTTGCAGCCTGAGAGCTCAAATTGAGGACAGGAGACAGACACAGCACAGAGGAAGGGGAGGGAGGTGGGAGGGGGGAATGGGGGAGCCCCACATTCTATGACCAGAATGTGCCCTGCACCCGGCTGCCATCACAGCATCCCATCTCCCACGCCCTGCTCAGTCACTGACAGGCCTCTCAGACCCAGCACAGGGCAAATTGGGGCCTCCCAATTTCTCCCCCACCTTATCCCAAACCTGCTTTCTGTCTGATAGATACTGAACATCAGTTGACATTCAAAGTGGGATTGGGACCCATTCATTCATTCATTCATTCATTCATGCATGCATGTAACACACGTGCAGTGAGATGAATAGGAGAACCATAAAGTATAGAAATAAATTTTTTATAGATTTTTACCTCTTAAATATATATATGAAATAATTCATCTTTTCCTTCTCCACTACCAGAACTGTGGTCCAACGCCTGTTACCCCTAGTTTGCCCAGAAGCTTCCACGCTGGTCTTCCTGCTTCACTTGATTCCCCTTTCCCCACCTGTTCCACTGTCCAGTTCTCCAGAAAGCAGCCAGCATGATCTTTCCACAGATCACATCACTCCCAGCTAACAGGCCGCAGATGGCCCGGACTGGCGTGGCTCAGTGGGCTGGCGTCGTCCAACAAACCAAAAGGTCGCAGGGTCGATTCCCAGTCAGGGTACACGCCTGGGCTGCGAGCCAGGGCCCCAACAGGGGGCGGGTGAGAGGCGCCCGATCGATGTTTCTCTGGCATATCAGTGTTGCTGTCCCTCCCTTCCGTGCTCTCTAAAAATAAATAAATAAAATCTTAAAGGCCCTCAGGTTGCTTCCATCTCACTAAAAATAAAGTTCAGATTCCTCACCTTGTTCTGGAGGTTTTACATGATCTAGCGTCTATTTACTTTATTTCCGGTCTCCTGAACCTCACGCCCTCCACGCTGTGCCTCTGCGCCTCAAACACTCCCCAGTTCCTTCTCAGTTCAGGGCCCTTGCCTTCTCGTCCCTTCTGGAACGTTCTTCCCCTACATCCTTGCAAGACTGGCTCGATTGACACGAGCTCAGAGAGATGTGCTCAGGCCACCCATGCCCCTGTTCTTCTTTACAGTATTCGTTATGCCTAAAATGGTCTTCTGTGCTCGTTCAGATGAGTCCTGCCCATCCCCCTCAGCAGGTCAGCTCCATGGCAGCAGGTGCCTCCCCCCACTCACCACTGTGTCCATCGTCCTCTAGATCGGGGATGCTGGCACTCGCTATGGAAAATGATAAATGAATGTATGAGAAACCCTCTCCAAGGAAATGTAAGAAAGAAAATTGTACAATAAGTTAAACCTGTAGTTTTAGTGCTCAGCTCTTTCTCGAGAAATGGCCTCTCTTCTCTTAGCTTAGCAATCCCATCGTTCGTTCTCCTCTCTCCCACTGCTTTAACAGCAGCCCCCGTCAGCGCTGGATGTCATAAAGCACAAAGCAGCTCCTTCTTGAAGCGAAGAAAGAGGAAACATAACGATATGATCAGCAGATTTCAGGTCACGGCCATTTGGGGTGTGGATGTTTGGATTCCAGACGAAGCCTTTGCAGATATTTCAGACTAAGGAAGCCTTTCATGTCAGTCCTAATGGAGGAGATTGACTGAAATTCACCTACAACTCGTTGTACATGATTTTGCAATTCATGGGTAGAGAATGCAGAGAGGTAGCTGGAGTTGCGCCTGTCCACATCAAAATCCTAAGCTGGCTTCCAAAGCAATCACACACACTTCATCTGAAAGAACCTGGCGCTGCCATTAATCTTTCTGGAAATAAGACTTCCTAAGACTGGAAATTTTAGGTCCAGAAATGTACATTTAAGCCAATTATTCTGAATTCCTATACATTACGGGTGTCCAAGTGAAACCAAATGCCTACTGGAAAGCAGTCGAGACAAGAAAATCTTCCCTGAGGAAGTATCATAATCTTTGCTGGGTGAAAATAATGAAGCGCCACCACCCAAGACAGACCAGGCAACATTCTCACGGCCCAGTGCGCGGACAGGAGAAGGCAAACCGAAAAGACATGCTGTCCCTGAAATAATAGGTGTGCACACCTGTGTACAGTCAACAGTTCTAAATGCCTCTTCTGAAAATGCTGACGCACTGGGAATTGTTACCATTTCATAAACAAGGAGGCTGTTCCCATGAGTTGCCAAGCTTTCTCCAACATTTCTGAAATATATTCTTTAATATCTCAGAAACATTTAGAAACTCCAGAGACCAGTTACACCCATCTAAGAAGGAAGGAGAGGGTTTCTGCCTGGCCCAGCTCCTCTGAGTTCAGGGGACATCCAAAGCAAAGGCAGCGGAGAAGCCTATCACCTGTCCCCTGGACACGACCTAAATCCAGCCCTGTGGGAGACCTCTTCTTTCTAGGGAAGGCTCCAGAAACATGGGATACTCTGGGGAGATAAGTGCCCGGGTTAGGAGGGACCTTACCCCAAGAAGCGCAAACCCGCAGCAAGACACCAACGACTGCAGGAAGTGCTGTGCCTCCCCTTCTCAGGGGCGGGGGCCGAGACCTCGCCCGGTAGCCATTGAGGAACAAATCGCCCAGGGACGTTTTGCGACGCCTGGTGGGCCTGTAAAGCTCTGTGCTGGTGCTGCTGGGTGGGTGATGGTAGACCAGACTCTTACTGGGGATCATGGCAGAGGCAGAGAACTGGCTAGGCTCCAACTTCCTTCAATTCACTTCTTGCACAAGTGGATGCTCTGCAAGGACTTGGAGGAGTCTGTGTCCCTCTAAGCCGTGCGGCAGGCAGGGCCTCCTCTCCAGCACAGTGGGGCCCACCAGCCCTGGTGGAGCAAAGAGAGACTCTCTCCTCCTGCACCCGCCAGCCCACATGCAAGAACCCCTGCATGCTCTGGGTGTGAGCTGCATGGAGCACATCGGAAAGGCGGCTGGAAAGGGAGGCGACAGCACTCTGATCCATTATGTCCTACAAGGCGATCAATCAGCTTCGCTCTGGAATTTACTACATAAGCTCCTTTTGAACGTGGTTTAGGGGGATGGAAAGAGAAAAGGGTGTAATTCCTCAAATCAGGGGATACAAAATAAGAGTGTGGAGAAGGCTGAAGTTTAGGGCCCATTGGACCATGTCTTCTATTTTAGTGACAACTGCCTGAAGAGGAGGATTCATGAGGAGGACTCTTTTACAGGATGCGATACCCAACTAGAGAAAAAAAGGGAATGGCTCGACTCCTCCTGTTGCCCCTCCCACCACCAACATACCCCAATGCACAAACCTCTGCTAATCCTGCCCGAAAGGCTGAGCTGGAGGAGGGACTCTGGTTAGAGCCCCTCCCCGCACGCTCCCCTGCCTCCCGGTTCTCAGCATCCCCTCTCATTACCAACACCAGTCCCCTCTGCCTGCCGCCGCCCCCGCCCCCCGCCCTGGGCAATGAGTGTAAGCAAAAATATACCAGGGACAGAGAGGAGAAAATATTAAAAATATAAACAGAAAAAAAATTTGGATTCCATAATCTGTTAGTCAAGGCTCTTCCTAATCTGGCCCCCGCCAATTTTTCCGGCCTTTACACTGCCCTCTAACACAGCTAAAATTATTCGAGGGACTTTCCAGAGACAAAAAATTATTCCTCCTTGTAGAGAATAGTGTAGATTAGTTCATTTACCCAACCATGGCGTATTGAGCGTCTGTGACGTGCCGAGCACCGTGCTGGGTGCTGGGCATCCGGCAGTCAACGGGAACAATACAAGAGCAGCCTTGATGGAGTTTATAGTCTGACAGGAGATAGGAGCAATATAAATGTTCTACAATATTTAATGAATTAATAATTTGGTAAAGCGCTGCAAGGAAAAAGCATTAAATAGCTCTGTACATGTGTATGCATTTAGTACATACATGTGTACCTGGGTTTGTATGTGTGTGGGAAATGCTGTGATGGGGGTATCAATAAGGATTTCACCTTTATTCTGAATCCTACCAGTTGAGTGGCAGAGATCCAGGTAAAAAGAGGTAAGGGTTTTGGTTAAGGGAATGTGTTTAGGCTCAGGTAAAGAGTATGACAAATACCTCAAGGAGGGAAGAAAAGGTCCCGTTCCTAACGGTAAAGGAACTCAATGTGTCTAAAATAAAACTTTTCAACACCTACATTTCTTGGAAATAAAAGACATAACTACAGGTCCTACAGACAGTAAGAGGATAATTAAAAAATATTATTAATGATTTGATGTTTACAAATTTGAAAACTAAAGGAACTAGGCAAATTTATTTTACAAATACTTTTTCAAAATGACGCAAGAAGTAGAAAATCCAGACAACCATATACCTGTTAAACGGATTTAAACTTCAACTAAAAATATCTTCACAAAGGAAATTTGAGGTCCACATGGTTTCCACTGGAGAATTCTATCATTTAAAACATTTAAAATGTTTAAAACATTTAAAAAGTAAATAATACTAATATTATACAAACTCTTTTAGAGAACAGAGGAAGAGGAAATATTTCCCAATTTGTTTCACGATGTCAGAATAATCATAACACCAAAACCTAAGAAGGTTAATGATAAGGAGAAGGAGAAAAGGGAGAAGAAGAAGAAAGAGAAGAGAAGGAGGAGGAGGAGAAAGAGGAGGAGGGAGAGGAGGAGGAGGAAGAAATTATAGCTCAATACGCTTCATCAACATAGGCAAAACAATCCTTAAAATATATCCTAGTAAAATAAATCCAGAAGTACATAAAAAGGATGACAGATCCTGACCAAGTAGAGTGTATCCCAGGACAATAAGATCAATTTAACCAATGAGAACTAATAATGTAATTCACCACATTAATAAATTAAAAGAAAAATCATATAACCGTTTCAACAGATGTCAGAAGAAAAAATCTGAAACAACATCCATTTTATGAAAAAAAACTATACAGCCACACGTGTTAAGTGTGCTAAGAGAGTGTGTTATGGCTTAGACAAAGATGAGTTAAACAATGAAACTGGAGTTCAGAAACAAACCCAGGAATATACAGCCAATTAATCTACAGCAAAAGCACCGATACAATTCCATGGGGAAAGAAAACTCTCCTTAACAAATGATTCTAGAAAAACTGGATGTCTGTAAAGGGAAAGGAAGACATCTTAACTCTTACTTAACACTATGGACAGAATTAGTTTGCAATGGATCAGAGCCTTAAATGTAAAAGCTAAATATAAAGCCTCTAAAAAGAAACATGGGAAACATTGAGTTGGGTAAAAATTTCTTCTGACACAAAAGATACCGACCCCTCCTCCAAAAGACTGATCAACTAAATATAATTAAAATTAAAAATTCATCCCCAAACAACCAAGAACATGAAAAGATAAGTTACAGAGGTTTTAATAACTATTTCACAGATGGATATTCAGATTAAATAGTGTTTGTGAAGCCCTACAACAGGGACTAACACAAGGTCATCCTCAGCAAATTCTCCTCTTATCAATCTACCAAAGTTTTAGGGTCCAACCATAGTGCTTTATCTTCTGCTCACAGACTGTCCCATCGTTAGCAGGCAACCTCGCCTCCTAGGGTTAATAACCACATCCCTTCCTGTGTCCAAAGAGCAGGCCCACCAGCTTCTTCATCAGACCCCATTAGTGCGATCTTGAGAAGCATGGCCTCTGGAACCAGCCTGCTGGGGCTTGGATCCCAGCATCTCCACTTATGAACCACAGGCTCTTGGGAAAGGGTTTTAAGCCTGCCTCAAGTCCCTGACTCTTAAAATGGAGGAAAGCTTCCCAAGATAAATGCATCACCCCCCCCCCAAAAAAAGGGGGGTATTTATAATTATTTTTTAAATGTAAAGAGAAATTTATAAAAGCATGCACACTTCAAATGAGTTGGGGCTCATTTCTCTGGACATGTGTGTACTACAAAAAATTGTCCCAAACTGTATCCTCCCATTATACCTCCACAGTGTGTCCCCACAGCTGCTATCCTCTGCCATCGGCCCTAGGGAACCCAGTGAGGGTTTTACATGCTCCGAAGGCCTGTTGTTGCCTTCATCTGTGGTCACTGTGTGACAACGCCCCGCTCCTTCTCGGCAGCAGGCTAGCTGCTCAGGAGAGAAGAACATGAGAATATGAATCCATTCTTTTAAAGATACTGACCAAGCAATTAGCTGACACACTGCCCCTTCAGTGAAATCAACAGACACCCAATTCCCTAGACCCTATACAAACTGATGGTACATCTATTCAACGACAAATTTTAATTCAGCACATATTTAGAAGACAGGCAGGATTCTGGACCCAGAATGATGGGATTCAAATCCCAACTCTGCCATTACTTGGAAATAAACACTGGCAAGTACCTTTACCTCACAGTTTCTCAATTTCCCCAACTATGAAATGAGAAGAGTAACAGCAGCCTGCCTCATAAGGTGACTGTAAGGAATAAATCAACGACCTACAGCAGTTCGAACTGTCCTCGGCACACCCGAAGTGCTAATGAGGGTTTGCTCTTCTTATTACTATTAGACTGACTAAGCACCCTAGGGATACAAACATGATTAGCTATAAATCTATCCTCCAGGAAGTAACAACGGAGTAGAAAGGGGCAAACTGCGAAGTGAACTGGGAACGAAAGCCAACTTCACTTGTTAGCAAGCGATGGCCCTCTTTTCAGCTGACGAAGAAGTCACCCCAAGTATGTTATCTGCAACGGGAAGACGAAGTCAAGGTGACTCTATGACCAGGCCCATAAAACTACTACAATTCGTTCCCCAAATCCCAGGCCATTTGAACCAAGTGCCTCCCGACACACATTCCTTTTCTGAATATCGGAGACCAGAAGCCTGTGGTGTTTGATCATCCGGCCTCAGGTGACAAGAGAGATGGAGGTTTTGCTTTGGTCCTGGTTTGACTGTTCAAGAAAATTTTGCCTAATCTCCAGTTAATCTACCTCCCACCCACCCCATCTCCCTCCCTCCCTCCCTCCCTCCCATCAGCTTTCCTCCACCCTCCTTTTTCCCTCCTTTCCCCCCAAGAACTGAGCATCCGAAGGGCAGAACAGTCTGTAATTTCTCCCATCTTTCCTTCCCAGCCTCCCCCTCACCACCAGCTAGCGTGGCACTGAACGTCACCAGCATCTTGGTCGCTTTAGTTTCCTCTCATTTCCAGAGTAATAGCCGCCACCTGCCCTGGCACAGCACATGGGATACTGGGGACCAATGAATCCAACTGCGCCTGGTCTTCCCTCCTCTTCCACAAAAAGAAAACCTTAGCTCAACTGAAGAGAACTGGGATAATCCCTCCTAATCCTCCTTCCCATGCTGACCCCCCTGGGAAGCTGACACATGGCCCTGAGCTTCCCTCCTGACTGACATTTGGACCCAAAGGGGACAGATGGCAGTCTCTGGTCACTGAAGTGCCTACAGGTTTGAGTCTCAGATTTGTACCCCTATCTACTGCAGGGTGGAACTGAATCAGTTTACATGGTCCACAGAAAAAAGAAAAGCAAAATCCCATATGTTACACTGGAATAAACTAGGAGAGGACTCCCACAGTCTGGAAGTAGAGAGGAAGGGTATTATGAGGCACCTGTCAGCATCGGGACAAGACAGAGGCAACTCAGGCACGAGATTCAAGGAGGCACGCGTTTTAAGGCCGACCCTGCCTTTGCAATGCCCCCGGGCTGAGCTCCTCTGTCAGTTCTGCACCCTGTACTTTTCTCTTGCCTCACACTAGTCCCAGCCCTGGCACCCGCAATGAATCAACTACTAAGTTCACCTCTGAAACTGGCTCTGCATTTTGGGTCACCTATGGCAAGAGATGAACATACTAGGGTATGATTTTTGTGAACACGGAAAAATCTATACAGTCAATTCAGAGATCAACGTTATACTAAAATTAAATTGAAGCAGAATCTTGGTGCCAGCAGCTTTGAATAGAGACTGAGGAACACAGTGAATTATATCTTCAATTATAGTTTACAAAGAATAGAGGCCATCCTTCCCAAACTGGCGCTCTTGATTTAGCTCTCTATAAAGGCAGGAAGCAGAACACTGCATCTTATGTCAGTAAACATTTTCACAAGGGCCCCAGGTGCCACAGGATTTAGCTCTGTTTAAATCTGATGCCCAAAATTAATTTAAGGTCAACTCAGGGGATGAAAATGAAGTGTGGGTTCACAGGTGGTTAATTTGCCGCCAGGTGCACCTCAGCTATGTTTTGTTCTGATGCTCTATATTAATACCAGCATAAACTTGGATAATCGAAACCAGGGGTCAGTGATTTTTTTTTCCTGTAAAGGGGCCAAGGACTCTGCAAGCCATACAATCTCTGTTGAAATCGCTCACCTTGGCCATCGCAGTGTGAAAACTGGTCATAGACAGTATGTAAGCAAATGACCTTGGCTATGTTCCAATAGAAATTTATTTCCAAAAACAGTAGACCAAATTTAGCCTGTAGGCTACAGCTTAATTACCTCAGATTTATTGACATTTTGGAGTGAAGACGGAAAGGTTAATTTTCCAACAGGTGCTTTCGCAAGGTAGCGACACTTGGTGGTTCATTCCGGTCCCTGTAACACTCGTTTTAGCACTTGATCTTTGGGCGCTTGTACGTTTTCCTAGCTTAATTCAGTTACTCCTAAATCATTTCTGACAATGAACTCCTTGAGGTCAGGGTCCTTGTCCGTCTTCTTCATGCATAATCTGTAATGCCTGACATGGCCATTAAATCATGAAAACCATGGTTTTCCCTTACTGAATGAGGGGGAGTCACAGGTTTGGTTTTAATATGGGAGGACTGGGAGACCTTTTTAACCTAAGAGGAAAAAAAAGTCTCTTCAAAAGGATGGATTATCACCGCTCCCCCCTCCACACACATACCATGAGCTTTTAGGAACTCCTTAATAAAGCTATGCCAAGTCATAAACCTTGTTCTGATCAAAAACAAGTTAGCAGGTCCCCACTTTGTGATTCCAAAGTCCTTGGCTCATGTGCTTATTTCAGCATTTTTCCTGTAAATAAATGGCTGTGCAACTTCCTTTTGTTCATATCCCCAGTGTCCAGCATATGGTACCATTCAATGTGGAAGGAATGAGGAAATGAACATAAGTTGGGCTTAGCTCATAAGCCCTTTGTTACGCTTACGTGTTTTACCAACTGGTTCAGGCAGTTACAATATTTGGTTAGGCAAGAATTGGTGCTGTTTGACTGCCCAGTTCCAACCCACACCTAGTGAACTAATCTGTCTCCAATCTCAGCCTGCATCCCTAATTCCAATTTGCCCCTAAGTACCAGGAGGTCACTAAATCTGAGTTTATATTGGCAGGCTTCATTGACCTGCCAGTTCCACTGGCCTCACTGGGTTCTGCTTATTGACTCTGAGTGACAGAGGACATGGGCAGAAATCTCCATCCTATCTCGGAACCTGTGTAGGAGGCACAAAAACCATCTGCTTAATGGCCACGTGATGACCGATAACGTCCAGAAAGTCCTTACAGCATATCACTTCGCTGATGAAGATGGATTGCAGTTAAGCAGTGATTCTTGATCTCTGTGAAATAGCTCCCATGCAACAGGAACACTCTCACAGACGAGGCAGACCACAGCGAGCTGGGCTCAGACTACGGAAAAGCCTGCCGAGACATGATTTATGTGAAAATAAACAAGGTCGGTCGCTGCTTTATCATTCGCAATGAGTGGATTCTTTCTTTCTGCCACAGAAGAACTGAGCATGTAAACGAACAAACACACTCCCGTGGGTGCTTTTGTCAATTTTCCTTTACCGGTGCCTGAGGCGTGGTCTGCAAAGAAAATCAAGCCCCCATTACTCCGGACTGAGTATTCAGTTAGGAGACAGGTAGACCAGCCCCTTCCTCGTCTTTCATCAGGCCTTCCTTGTGGCCATTTCACTGACTGTGTGAGGGGACAAGAGAAGAAACAAATGGGCACAAGTTGCAAACCCAGTACACGGAGAGGGAAGATACAGATAAAAGAAATGAGTTGATCGACAATAAGCGACTATGTCCCTGTTACATGTGTAGGTCCTCTTTTGGGAAGCAGTGTTATAGAGTCACTATAAAACAAGGCCTCAACTCGAAACAAGCAGAAACAATAACAACAACAACAAAAAAAGGCAAAAGTGAAAAACAGCAAATAAATAATCATAATCATTTACTGGAACAGACTATGAATATCTTAAGAGTGAGCAGAGCCAGCAAGGTCCCGGAGGCCTAAATCCATGGCAAATGCAAAACTTTGCACTGGCTAGCAAACTAAACTTCCTTTCCTGATAATTCTAACATCAGAAATGCTGACACAGACAAAGAATACAATTGAAAAAAGAAGATTTCTTCTGGCTAAGGAAAGAACATCTGTATAATAACAGTTTGAAGAACCAAGTGGGTTCTAGTTTCAGGAGTGCCCCACATGTCTTTAAACATGTCATTTTCTCTCTGAGTGATTTAGGCTTCTCATCGAAAAGAAGGAAGGGAGGAAGGATGGGAGAGAGAAAGGAACTGGGGATATTAATGACAGATGATCTTTAATTTCCCTTTCAAGTCAAATTTCTGTCATTATTTCTCGATGCTTCTAGAGGTCACTTATGAACAACAAATAATAATAATATTTTGAAAATAGCCCGAAGAGCCCTGGCAGGGTGGCTTGGTTGGCTGGAGCACCATGCCAAAAAGTTTGTGGGTTCCATTCCTTGCCAGGGCATAGACCTGGGTGGTAGGTTTGATCCCTGGTTGGGGCACATATGGGAGGCAACCAATTGATCTCTCTCTCTCTCTCTCTCTCTCTCTCTCTTCCTCCAAAATCAATATGTAATTTTTTTTAATAGCCCAAAGAAGAAAAATAAAAATCATTCTTACAAACCTGCAATTTCTATAGCTGCTTTGTAACCATGAACAAATGCTAGTGTTGTGGCACACCGACTCGCTCTGGAAGCTTCCTGTGCTCCCTCAGACCCCAGCTGCCCAGCTGGCCCTCACGCACTTGAGTGCTACAGCGCAAGGCTTATTAAGATGCCCATTTTCTGAATGCTCCCACTCACACCAGGAGGACAGCTTAGGAACAAGATGTTATCTCGATGGCTTCCCCTTGTGGAATGATCTCTTTTTATAAATGCTAATTGCAACTCATTAATTAAGAGATATGTTAGACTGGCAGGAAAATCATTGAGTCAGCGAATCCGGCAGCGAAGCATTTATCACAAACCCAAATCCTGGATATGCTGCATTTTTGCATGACCTAGAGCCAGTACAGGAGCTGAACATCACAGCTTCTGACTCAGAAGTCATCGTGCGCCTGGAATGGAAAGGGCCTCCCAGTTTAGAAGGGGTCAAGAGTCCACCCTGGGAGAACTCGTGGAATGCTGAGGTAAAGGGCAGAAACTTTGAAGACAGGCCTGGGCTCATTTATTCCTGTCTATTGTTCAAAAGAGAGAATGCTTTCTCATCTTGCCCTATCAGTATGTGGGACAGCGCCAGGCACACAGTGGGTGCTCAATACATGTGTTGATTAAATTTAAATCCTGGCTTGACCAGGGATAAACTGTGATGCAGGGTACCTTGTATAACTTCCTGGAGACTCTGGGGCTTTTTAGTTTTTTACTTTTTCAAAAATGAGGTGTCTCAGTCTGGGTTCCCCAGCAGCAGAACCTGAGTGAAGAATTCCATGGCGAATGGTTTATCTGGGAAATCTCCCAGAGGAAACGCCAGTAGGGTAGTGGGATATGAGAAGTAGATGGGAAAGAAGTTAGTAATAAAGGTTTATTGAGTAAGTATCACTGGAAAACTGGAGGAGAACCCTGCTGGGGGACTGGGCAGCCGGCGTAGAAGGTTCGAGCAGAATTCTCTCACTGAGTGGTGAGGACTGGAGCCTCGATTCACCTCCCCGTGGTCACCGCTGGTTGAAGTGAGAATTAATTCCCAAGCGCTTATGACCTGGAAACAGGCTAAGAAGCAAGTCTCAGAGCCTGGAGGAAACCCTCAGGCACAGAGACGCTGATGCTGACAATCCAAAGCCCGGCCACCTGCACAGAGGGAAGGACGAGGGCATGTGGGTGGGGCATCAACAGGGCCTGGCTCGTGGGAACAAGAAAACCTACCTCTTAGCTTGTCGTGAGGGTTAAATGAAACAGTACGTGGGAAGGACTTATTTAGTATCGCTATTTTCTGCACTGTGACTCCATCTACTTCGGGCTCGCTGCTGCTAGGAGGCCATGTCAGGTAAAAACCACTGTCCTGAGGGTGTCTAAAGACACGGTCGGTCCAGGGAGTGCCACAGCCCTGCCCTGGAAACTGACTGTGCACCAGCACGTAAAGGCTCTGAGGACCCTTGCAGCTACGAAACTCTCTAACTAAAGTAGGATTTCCTGAACTTACTTGAATTCTCTTTCCATAATGCCTACCAACTTTCTTGCTAATGCAAAATTCCATGGAGAACATTTCAGGAAAAGAAGGTCTAAGACTGGTGCATTTTACCCAGGACCGTAGTCGATAATTTCCAGCTCATCTCAAAATGCTGTTGACAAATATACGTCCACTGCTACCAGAATCCTCTGATCTCACTTCCCGTTTCAAAGAACTCCAATCCACACGGACGATTCCCTTACTTTTCATTTCTCAGGCTCATGTGGTATTACCTTGTGGTTTGAAATGACTCCTCCCGGGACCCATATGCGTAGCTCATATCTCCAGAGAATGGGCTCCCTGCAATCTGCCTGAAGTTGGTCAGTAGTTACTATATCAGGCCTCTTTAATAGGTAGCATTACCTAATGGATGGGGGGAGTCTCCAGTCCTAGGTATGCCACTTATTAACTTTAAAGAATTAAATAGCTTTCCCAGTGTCATTTGTCTCGTAAAATGGGAACTTGAGTCTAATCCGCAGTTTGCTATAAAGACTGAGTAAAGCCCAGCACAAAGCATCCAACACTGTGCAGTACGCAGGCGACACTCCATGAATGTCACCTGCCTTTCAAACTTTCAAATATCCTCCTCTAACCACTCCCAAAAGAATTCTAATTCCCATTCTTACCGTCTTGGATATTTGTTATGTGAAGAGAAAATGGAATGATGAGAGGGTAGGAATGTTGCCTAAATAATTCAAGACACGCGGTGACTATCTATACCTAGATCTGTATAAAGTCTGTGGGTTGCTTTCTGATCTCCAAAACACGCCTGTGTGTGTATTTACCTATCTGTGTATTTACAGACAGGAAGCTACACCGAGAGGGGGAGAGAGAGGGAGAGGAAGGGATAGAAAGACGGAGGGAGAAAGAGTGAGAGAGAGAGAGAGAGAGAGAGAGAGAGAGAGAAAGAGAACCCTGTATAGCTACCTATATATAGATCCATAGATAGATAAATATAAATATTTACAGGGCCAGGTGTTGTGCTATGTACTGAGAATACAGCCCTGAATGAGAGAGACATGATCCCAGGTTTCAAGGAGGTGTAGTCTAGAGGGGCAGGCAGACTATACAAATAAATAATCAAACAAACAGTTACAAATCGCCACAAGTAATCCCAAGGTAAACAGATTTCCCTGGGGTGCACTTCAGAGGGTGCGGTCAGACCAGGGCTTTCTAACGAGGTGCCAGATCAGCTGAGAACTGAAGGTAAGAATGGCCACCCACAGCAAAGCACGAGCAAGTGCCGTCCAGCAGAGGGGTGAGCATGTGTGGCCTTCTGGGACCAGGAAAGGGCGAGGGTGTGGCCTGCTGTACATGTGGGTGGATGGGGTGGCCTGAGTGAGGCTGCAGGAGGAGGCAGGAGCCCACCGAGGCAGGCCTTGTAGGCCATGAGGAGGAGGCTGGGATTTAGACTAAGAACAAGGAAAGGCATAAAAGAGCTTAAAGCAGGTGAACAGCATGACGGGACTGAAAAGATCCCTGCAAACAATGAGGGGATGAGTGCGAGATTCACAGAGCACATTTCCCACCTGCTTTTACTGGTGTCCAAACAGTGTGATTCCGTGACAGTGAACACAGTGGATCAGGTATGTATGTATGTGGAAAAGAGGAAGAAAGAGAGGGAGAGAAACATGATGTGAGAGAGAAACATTGACTGGTTGCCTTTCATACGCACCCCAGCTGGGGACCAAATCCACAACCTGGGCACGTGCCCTGACCCGAAACTGAATCCATGACTTTTTGGTTTGCGGGGATGATGTCCAACCATATGAGCCATTCCGGCCAGGGTAACCTTTCTAAGCATTTTTAAATAACTCATTTCATCCCCACAAAACCCTCTAAGAGCTGGCTGCAGCTGTCCCCATTCTACAGATGCAGCCATTGAGGCACAGAGAAGTTAAGCCGCTTGCTCAAGCTCACCCAGCAATCGGACGAGGGAGCAGGGCTTCCTAGCCGCAGGGAGGCAGTTCCTCTGAACTGAAACAGTATGAAGAAGCTATGCCAAGAAAGGGCGTGGGGGGAGGACTTTGCGCTTTAAAAGACTTAACTAAGACTAAATAAAAACGGGACCTCCAGTTCCAGAAGAGAATGTTATAAAACCTTGACAAAATGAAAATAATGTAACTAATTAGTGAGCTGAAAGGATGTGGGAGGAAATGTAAATGTGGCAATTTTCTCTCCTTTCATCGCAGAAAGCTCATCCGTATTATATCAAATTAAAAAATAGAGTTAAAAGAAAACATGACTCCACCTTCATTATTTTTCCAAATTGCCTTCTTGTTAATACCAGCATGTCTTTGAAATCAAAAGTTACCAAAGTTTAACAGTTCTTCTCTTTTTCTTCCCTTTTTCCTATGTTCAAATAAAGTTAAATTTAACATTTTAATTTTTAAAGCAGCATGCGTAATTTGAACTCGTTTTATATAAATTTGTTTAAAATTTATTTCCCCACTGTATAGAAAGAGGTTTAAAATTATTTTTGCCTACTATTATCAAAATTTTTATGTTGTTTTAATTTCCTTGACATACTCTTCTTCATATTTTCTGTGTTGCTTCTATTTCTTTTCAACAATAAGGTATAATTTTTATAAAAATTATGAAAGACTTATTTTGAAAATATTTCATTAAGATGTCCGGACTTCTTTGACTCAATCCCATAAAATCACATCTTGGTGTTGGAATAACATAAGAGCTTCTTTATCTTGGAGGGATTGGAAGCAGTTTTACGGTTTTTGGGATGCCAGGTACCAAACAAAAAATAAAGGCCCTCGTTCTGCCTTGAACTAAGCCAAGTTCTTCAGTAAGGGCAAGGCCTGGGAGGCCCTGAGCACAGAGCTGCAGTGTCCTCCAAGCCCCAGTGCTTTTAATGGGAACACAGTGCTGGCACCTTCTCTGGGGCCAATGCAGTGAGCTCCTGGTCACCTGCATCACAAATGCTCCAACAAGGTCCTTCTGGTCAGCTATGAGCTGCCTCTATTGTTGTTGCCTTGGTGCCCTGTGGGTCCCAGGGAGGCAGGAAATGAGCAAGGAAAAGGGAGGGTCTGATCTAGGGAAGGGTGTGCTCAAGAAGAAGTATAAACAGGTCCCACAAAAGGAAGTGATCAGGTTTCTAACAGGCTCAGAGAAACACAATCAGAAATAACTGGAATAAGACTGAACAAAAGAAAATCATTTAGAAAGAAGGAAGCTGGGTCCTCAAGAATCTTCTGAGTTGAAAAGACCGGATGTAATGGGGGGATAATAAAACTGAAACAGGCAGAGCAAGAGAAAAATAGTGACCCTAGATATTGGTTTAGGATTAAAAGATATGTTTCCTTTGATCTTCATAATAACTCCATCAGGTAGCAAAGGCAAGAACTCACCTTCTTTTTATAGGTGAGTTATTCAATGTCAACCAGACTGGCAGGGCTTTGGCCTGGACCACAACCAGGTCTCTAGACTCACATCCCTGACTTCTGTTACCTGCCTACTGAGCAGTAAGGTCTCCTCTCTCTCCCACCACTTCTCATGGAAGAAAACTCTGTATGAATCTGATATTCTCCACAGTCCCTCTTCCTCAGGTCCGAGCCTCCTCCTAGCTCCTTCTCTCTCTGGCTCCATAACAGGGGTCAAAAAAGCCAAGCTTCCTGAGAGAGTTTGGTGGAAGTGCCCTGGAGGGCTTCCTAATGAGCTGTCCTGCACAGCCCCTTCATTTCCTAGGAAGGAAGGAGTCTCAGGGGAGGTTAGGTTTTTTACTCAGGTTTAATGCAAGTCAGGGTCAAGCTTTGATAGATGCCCAAGTATGATTTCAAGGGAAAAGTGGTTCAAGGTGACAGTTCTCTTTTGGATAAGGGAAATAAGGACTGTGTATTCTGAACATTGCATCCTGGCCAGCCAACGTGTAACTATAAGTAACCCTCACACCTCACCCTACCCTGAAAGTACTGTGCCAATAACCTTGACCAACAGCACACCGCCTATCCTATCTGTGCAGGTTTAAGGGGAAAAAAACATAATACATTAAAAATAACTACACTTTGTAAACTTTCTGTTGTGTGAGTTTTTTCCCCCATTCTTTTTCAAGGCAACTGGCTTGTATATAAATCACACTGTGTGCTGGAGAATATATGACACAGCTGTGAATTACAAGGTCATAATTTTACCAACAATTGTAGATGCTGCCATAAACCATCCAAGGTCTGAAGAGAGCTCTAATACATTTTGATTTTTTCTAAGCCCCCAGAATGGCACCCTAGGTCAGCTATTAAAAGACAGTTCATTACTCTACCAAAACTGTGAGACGTAGCAGCTCTACCTAATACACAGAAACAAACACAGGGAAGCAGTCAAAATGAGGAGACAAAGAAACATGTCCTAAATGGAAGAACAGAACAAAACTCCAGAAAAAAACTTAAACAAAATGGAGACAAGTAATCTACCAGACGCAGAGTTCAAAACATTGGTTATAAGGATGCTCAGTGTGAACTTCACCAAAGAGATGGAAAACATAAAAATGGAGATAAAAAGTAAAAAAGAACAAGTTTGAAATGAAAAATACAGTAACTGAAATGAATACTATGTTAAAGGGAATCAACAGTAGATTAGATGAAGCAGAGGCTCAAATCAGCAGTGTAAAAGCTAGGTATCAGAAAACACTCAATCAGAAGAGCAAAAAGAAAAAAGAAAAAAAACGAGGACAGTGTAAGGAGCCTCTGGGGCAACATCAAGTGAACCAATGTTTACTTCCATCATAGGGGTATCAGACTTAGAAGAGAGAGAGAAAGGAATTAAAAACCTGTTTGAAGAAATAACAATGGAAAACTTACCTAACATGGTGAAGAAAATAGACATACAAGCTCAGGAAGCACAGACGGTCCGAAACAAGATGAACCCAAAGAGGCCCACATCCAGACACATCACAACTAAAATGTCAAAGGTTAAAAATAAAGAGAGAATCTTAAGAGCAACAAGACAAAAACAGTTAGTTACCTGCAAGGGTGTTCCCATAAAACTGTCAGCTGATTTCTCAACAGAAACTTTACAGGCCAGAAGGGACTGGCATGAAATATTCAAAGATATGAAAAGAATTGACAACCAAGATTACTCTACCCCCACTCCACCCAAAAAGCTAAAGGAGCTCATTGCCACCAAGCCAGTATTACAAGAAATGTTAAAGGGACTTCTTCAAGAAGAAACAGAAATGTCAAAAAATAATAATAAATGGTAAAAATTACATACCTATCAATAATTACTTTAAATGTCAATGGACTAAATGCTCCAAACAAAAGACATAGGGTGGCTGAATGGATAAGAAAACAAGACCCTTACATATGCTGACTATGAGACCTCAGATCAAAAGATGCACGGGCTAAAAATAAAGACAAGAAAAAATAGAAACAAAAAAAAAGATGGGGTAGCAATACTTATAGCAGACAAAGTAGACTTTAAAGCAAAGACTTCTAACAAAATACAAAGGACCCAGAAATTCCACTTAAAAAATGCAAAACACTGACTTGAAAAGACATATGCATCCATATGTTCACTGCAGCATTATTGACAATAGCTGACATATGGAAGCAACCCAGTGATCAATAAACAGATCAATGGATAAAAAAGTGGTGTCAATATACAATGGAATATTACTTGGCTGTAAAAAAAAAAACTTACCATTTACAACAACACGGATGGACCAAGAGGGTATTGTACTGAGTGAAGTAAGTCTGACAAAGACAAATGCCAAATGCCATTATGATTTAACTTATATGTGTAATCTAAAAAGCAAAATAAATAAACAAGCAGACCAGAAACAGGCTCACAGATACAGAGAACATTTTGACGGCTGCCAGATGAAAGGGGGTGGGAGGATAGGTGCAAAATGTAAAAAAATTAAGAAGTAAAAGTGAGTAGTTACAACACAGTCATGGAGTTGTAAACTACAGCACAGGGAATACAGTCAATAATATTGTAATAACTATGTACAGCGTCTGATGCACACTTGGTTTATTGGGTGATCACTCATAAATTATATGAATGTCTAATCACTATGTTGTATACCTGAAATTAATATAACATTGAATGTCAATGGTGATTAGAAATTTTAAAAAATTACTTTTTAAAAAAGATACTTCATCACTTGCTTTTGTTTTAGGGAAAAAATACTCAGCATCACCGTCCCCTCCTTTATTTTCTTCTACACCATGTCATTGTCTCATCTCTTCTTCAATTATTGGGCACCTAGCCTTAGATAGATGTTCACTTGGCCTTCTTAAGAGAAAGAGGAGCTTAGTGTTGGGCTTTGAACTAGAAAACTCCTCAAAAAAGTACCACTTGTGCCCAGGAAGGAGATGTAGACATGACCTTGGACCAGGTGGTCCTGTTAGATCTGACATGGAAACATTTTTCCTGGATCTTCTACCGTTACCTTCCTCATTCTTCAGTTTGAGTCATCCATATTTCCTTGCTCTCCCCAACCCCATTTCAAGCCCGTGCTCATCTGCAAACACGAACCCTCACTCTGACTTGCCTGGCCTCCCCTTCTCTAGCTAGCAAAGTCCTACTTCGGACTCAAAGAATCAAACAGAACGCCACTTCCTATGGAAAACCTCCCCGGGCACCTTGAGTTGTCTCTTCTGCTTGGTTCCCAGAGCACTACAGGGCTATACTCAGTTCAATCAATGCCCTGGAGTTCTTTATTTCCTTCTCTCTCCCCAGAAATGAGCTCACCAGCCCATGCTCCATTTCTTTTGTTCACTCATTCATGCATTAATTCACCAAACGCTGTAACTTCACAAAGACTTAACACAAAGTCGGTGCATAATAAATGTCTGTCGAATGAAACAAAAATGAAGTGAAATGAAGAAATGGGTAGAGGGGTAGGTGGATGAATTCCATCTACTGTGGGTCTGTAGGAGGTGGTCAAAGAGAAGGATCATAACCAGGTAAAAGGGAAGGTTCGCCACCAGTTCCCCAATCTTCCCCACAGGGCTTCCACCCTGCCCTCCTTGGAGCAAATCTGCTCCTTGCTTTCACCACTATTGCTTGTTCATCGGCTACTCCTCCCACTCCCCACTCTCCCCACCACGTACACACAACCACTCTGAAATATCTGGGCTTGTCTACCCACGGGCTCCCGAGGCGGCGGGCAGGTTCTTCCCCCTGCTTATCTTTCTCTCTGGTCTGGAATGCCTTGTTTTCCAATCGCCCCTGTCTGAACACACATCTAACTGGCCAACGCTGGGGAGACAGCGGTGTACTACAGCCCTCATTCGCCGTGGGAATGCAGCTGGTGAGAGGCCCTTAATTCTAGCCTTGGCCCAACCACGTACTCGTTGTAGGACACCGGACCAAACACTGACCTCTTGGAACATTGCTGTCCGCATCTGCCAAACTAGGGAAAACAACCCCTACCTCCCAGTTGACAAAACACAACGCTGTTCACAAAATGTTTTTATAAAGTTAATAGCTATGGAAATGCTGTCTGTCTCATACGTAAATAAACTCGCACAGTCCCAACGGGCCGCAGCTTCTGTTAGTCACTGAGGCTGCTCCTTTCCTACGTCATGCTCCCTTGGCACGGAGCTTCCTTTCAATTTAAGAAATGAACATTCAAACAGGAGACTTAACAACACCTAAGTGAGGTCTACTTTCTCTCACCATGAAATACTCACAGGGGATGACACCCCACTCTTGGCTTATAAACCTATTTTTTTAGGCAGCCCAGTCCCTCCAAGGTGCTTTCATCCACTCAGTATGGTCAGCCACTGACCTGGCCTGCCCACTGAACTGTCCACTGATGGGAACGCTGTCCACATACCCTCCAGTTGTCGCTCATGTGAGGGCCTCCAAAGACAGATGTGGGGCAGAGAAATAAGTAACAGCTTTTTACTGATGCCTGTATTCATTCGTTCAGGGCAAAGGGAGCAAGACAGGGAAGATTTTCCATTTGGACTCGCTAGTATATTCCACTGGTTTTAATATTAGTTCCTACATTGTGCCAACAAGGTACCGATCTGAGAACGTCAGGAATGCTGGATTCTATCATCTGATTACTATCCTACCACATTGAACTCAGTTGTGTGTGCAAATAGAGATGTATGTCTCTTATGTAACCTATACATGAATAAGTGTGAATTACATCCAGTAATAAGTGCACTAGTATGCTTTTCAATGTGTATCTTCTCATCTTCACTCATTATTTAACTGTTTATTCATTCCTCTGTTACGTTTACTCATCAAAGACTTTAAACTCCCATTGTAGACAATATACTTTGAGTTCCCATGTCTATAACTGTTGTAGATTACGCTACCCTAGGCTGACACTGTGTCTTATATTTCACAGTGTGCCCAGTACAACAAGAACAGTGCCGTGATCGGTCCGTTAGTGACTCACTTATTCATCTTAAATTGTTTCCCCCAATCCTGCTCTTTTCTCTTGTCTTTTTTTCCTGGCCCCAATAGGCACACTGACTCAAATTGTTATTACTTTGGTCCCAGTTAAAAGCACCCCAAATTGGAAGTCGGGGTGGCCCTGTTCCAAGCATCCTTTTATGTAAAAGGGAACTATTCGATGAGCAAGGAACTGTGAAACTGACTGCAGCTAAGGGAATTATTCCTCCGTGCAGATAATGCTGTGGACTCAACAGTTCTAATAAGCAAATAAACTTTCTCAGGCAATTAAGTTGTTGCTTAAGGACATTTGCTCTAGAATCCCTAAAAGTGTTCTGAAAGATTGCAAAATTGTTGGTGGCGAGGAAATAAACTATTAGCTGGAGTATAATAGATTACTGAATTAATACCGGCCAGAAATAGACAAACGAGAAAAGTATTATACAAAACCTTTCAAGGATCCAATCCTGCCTTACTTCTATTTTTACTTTTGTTTTCCTGGACCACTTTCCATCGTCAGGAAATAAAACAGAGAAAGGGTTTTATTGTTTTCTGACTACAATTTTAGAGATAACATCTGTGCCTCTGGTTTTGATCAAGATGAAGACTGGGAAGATACAAGCTAAATGAGAGGAGCTGGGATTTTTTTTTTCTTTCTAAATCTTTGTAATCTCTAAGCAAGTTATCTAAGAACTCACCAGCACTCTACGATGGGCAGTCAATGAGCAAGGGAGCTAGCAGAAAATTTCTGAGCATTAGACAAGCAAACTGACTTAGAGAGAGTGGGAAAATCACTCCATCTACATTTATTTTCCAATCTGTAAATAGGGAACATTCAAAAGATGCTTGTGCCACTTGGAGGGTACAGTCTAGAAATCTCCAATTAGGTTCAGAGTGCTTGGTATACATTAATTAAACGGACTGTCGGGTTCTTATTTACTACATAGTCATGACTCATCCTTCAAAGACCTGACCTGCTGAGGACAATGATTGTGTCTTTATACCGGTGACTAATCATTGTGAGGACTGCCAAGAGAGGCTGGTCATACCATTTCTGTCTCCCAAAAGAAATACAGAATTAATTATTGCTATTTTACAAATACAGTAATTACACTTTATGCAAAGAAATCTTTAAAAATCACCAAGAAAGAAGTACCAGCTATCCGACTGCCCACTCTTAAAACAGGCCCTCCTTCACCACTTTCTATGTGAATGCTGGTCCTGTTCATGGGGAGATTCCAAGCCAAAAACCAGTCATTCTAGATTTTTCCTCCTCCCCCATTTTCCACACACCCATCAGCCACGGTCTTTTAGGTTCTTCCTCCTTAATATTTCTCTTGATTTTCCTCTTATCCATAATTCCTGCTCCTGCTCTAATGAAGCCCCAAGGACTTCTTCCCTAGATTCTAAAGTGGCCTCAAGTAGTCCACTGTCTCCAGCCTAACACCCTCCCCATTCTTTCCTACAGGGTGGCCTCCACACGCCTTCCTTTAGACCGGGGGTCCCCAGCCTCTCTCCTCGCTTTCCCTGGGCAGAGCTCTAATTATCGCCTGAGCTCCACCTCATGTCTCCCACTCCCCTCCCCAGTCCACGGAAAAACTGTCTTCCACAAAACCAGTCCCTGGTGCCAAAAAGGTTGGGGACTGCTGTGGTAGACCACAAGATCCTAGAGGATTCTGGGGGAGATACTTTTATAAATCAGACTTATAAATTTCAAACTCCTTCACATAACAAATTCCTGGCAGATATGGCCCCAGGGTCCCGGGGCTGCCTTTCCAGAGCCTTGTACCACCACATTCAAGCCCCTTCCGACTGCTTCTGAGGCTTTCCTCACACGGCTCCCTCTCTGTCCATTCCGGGCCGTCGCTTACTCGTCATCCAGACTTTGGTGTAGGCAACGCATCTCCATGAAGCTCCCCTGTCCTAGAACATAACTGACTACTCCCTCCCTCCACCAAGTTCATGTCATTTCACGGTATTTTTATTATACTTATTTTTTTTCACAAGTTATCTTCTTGAATTAGACACTAAACCATCTAAGGACAGACACCGTGTCTTGTTTCTGTTGTATGTCTAATGCCTGGTACAAAGCCTGGCACAGAGCAGGGACTCAATAAATGCTTGAACCGATGAATGAATCAATCAATAAAAATTTCCATAAAAACTTTACTCTAAGCATTAATCTACTCCTAGAGCAAGGGTTGGTAAGCTACAGCCTATGGGCCAAACCTGGCCAGGCACTTCCTTCTGTACAGCCTGCAAGCTGAGAATGTTTTGGGTTTTTTTGTTTTTTTTTACATTTTTAAATAGATGAAAATATTATACTAATATTTCATGGAAATGAAAGCTGTATGAAAGTAAAATTTCGGTGCCCATGAATAAAGTTTTATTGAAACAGTCACGCCCATTCTTTCGCATATTGCCTGTGGGTACTTTCCTGCTACAAAGGCAGGGCTGTCCACAGAGTCTGGATGGTCCTCAACGCCCCAATCGTTTACTGGCCATTTACTGGAGTTTTCTGATGCCTGTCCCATAGAGTGGAATGTGAGCACCGTTATCACCTTGTCACTCATTCCATCGTTCACGAAATGGATATTTACTGAGTATCTGCCACATATCACATGTTCTGTCCTGTGGCGGGGTTTAAAACATAGAGCTGGGAAAGACACCTGCATATCAAACCCACCGTCTGGGTCTGCAGCAGGAGGAAAAGCCCAACCAATAGTCTTTCAAGTGCCTTTGCAGTGGCGACTCTGATGGGTGTGCAGAAATGGTCGTAAAGATGGGCAAATCAGTGCCCAAACTTTATAACGCTGAAATAGCTCTTTCTTCTCCTTTTCCTCCTTTTCTGCCCTGAGATTCTTCATCCTCAATTGGGTCCGTCCTTTAGATGGACTTGTGACAAGCTCCTGCTCCCTGTGTGACACTCGTTCATAACCCCAGCACCCAGACCAAAGACAGACACACAAAGAGACACTCGGGCATCACTGTTGAATACATGAAAGAATTAATCACTGGAAGTATGTGGGCAAATTCCTTGGCATCCCTGAGCCTCAGTTTTCTCACAAATGAAATGAAGGACAATCTGTTCCCAAGTCCTTCCAGTTCTGCACTCTGCAGTTCTTCATGTCCTCAGAGCTGGCCCCCATCTGGCTTTCTGATTCACTCATTTCTGTGGACATAAGGCAGCCTCTCTCTGCTTCTGCAGCCTGATGCATCGCTCCTGAATGACACATGAACCCTGCCCAGGGCGACACAGCCCACGCCAATCCATTCCACAGATCACTGCTGACAGTGGACGGGGAGTATACCTTGGGGTTTCAGTCAAGGTCTGCTCAAGGTTTTTGGCATAAAGGGTGGCCTGGCTGAACACACATCGTTGGAGAAAAGAGATGACAGTGACTTCATACACTGGTCCATTAGAGCTAAGATTCATGAACGTTTTCTTTCCACCTCCATTTTTAAATTGCAACTTTAAGATGGGTGGCTATGTTGAACAGCACACAAATCATTCTTTTGTTGACCCTGCCCCCATATACATGCTACTGGTAATTTCAAGGTCCTGGATCATAAGCAACTCTGAAAACCTGATTCTTTGATTACTTCGTAGTTCTTTTCGACCCTGGAGGCAGTGTATCCAATGCACGTAGCTTGGGTTGTTTGTTAATTTTGCTCTGTTAACCGCCTGGTTCTGCAACTCCTGCAGCCAGTTAACTGGAGTGCTCCTCGCCCAGCCACAAAGGCTTCCAGGGTTCCTGGTAGCCCTGGGGAGATAGAGCCAACCTTTGAACATACTGCCTCCTTAAAAGCCCTAAATTGCCCATAGGGCAACAGGGCATCCAGAGTTCTCTTTCTCCTTGTGTCACGGTTCTCACCCCTCTTCCAGTCTCATCTCATCTTTTTTTTCCATCTGAAATATATTTTCAACTTTGCTGAGATGAAGTCCAGCCAAAAAGTCAAAGGAAATGACAGAAATGCCTTAATGGAAAAAAAAAAAGAAAAAACAGGCTTTTTCTTCCCTAAAAACGAACTGATATAAAGAAAGACAATTCAGGATAAAAATATTCACTACTTTTTTGGGCCTCTTTTCATAGTATTCTGCATCTACTATGCAGCTGAAAACATATCATACGAAGAGAGCTATTATCTGCCACAGAGATGACCTTTGGGACCCACCCAAAGCAGTCAACAGTTATATTATGCCAGCTCACCTCCCAGAAGGAAAGGATGAGCCAGTAACACTAACACAGTGTATTCCTCATTTAAAACTGTTGTTCTGGTTCATATATCAGTGCTGCTTTATTGGGGTACACATATTATAACCACACTCAAGTGTATTAAAAAATGTTTCTAGTCCTGGCCAGTGTGGCTCAGTTGGTTAGAGCACGGTCCCATAGACTGAAGGGTCACAGTTAGATTCCTGGTCAGGGCACATACCCAGGTTACAGGTCAGATTCCTGGTTGGCGGGCGGGGGCGGGGGGGTTTGTGTATACGAGGTAATAGGTCATATTTCTCTCTTACACTGATGTTTCTTTCCCTCTCTTTCTCCCCCACCCCCACATACACCCTTCCTCTCTCTCTAAAAGCAATGAAAAAATGTCCTTGGGTGAGGGCAATAAAATAAATATAAAGAAATAAAAAGGTTCCTATTTCTGTTTAGGTTTGACAAACACCTATTCAGAATCTGTATATTCGTTCATTTTTAAAAGCTAACAGCTCGATATGCAAAAGGCAAGTGACAGATCCTTCAATATTTCTTTCAAATCCAAAGTCAATTCAGTCCAAAGACAGAAGGAAAGTATCTATTGGGCTTGAAAAGATTACATAAACAACTAAAGACAGTTGTTCATTTTAGCGAAACCGGTAAGGTCTTCACTCCGTAGTCAGGGTAGCCTTCCTCGTCTCTGCAACCTGCCTTAGAAGTCCACTCTGCAGAATCCTAGCTGTTGACCTGACACTCGCCTTTTCCCAGATTTTAGGCAAAGTCTGGGGACCTTTTGAGGAATAGGTTATCTTCTAAGAGCACAAATTTAGGGCCTATGTCATCGGAGGTTAATTAGCCAGGATTCAGGAAGAAGAGTTCTGAGAAGAGCTTCTGTGTTTTTCATGCCCAGTTTCTCTCACTAGGTGGCAGAACCGCACAACAAATCTTTCAGGCCAGTAGCACTGGCCGCCGGCCCTTGCGCTGAAGCGGAAGCCTGTGACAGCTGCATTTCCCAAGGTCCCCTTGTGCTTACAACAGAGCCTGGGTCCTTCCTCCCCACCAGACCAGAAGCATTTTTACTGCTGGGAGGCAAGCAATGGCTACCGCCTAAAATGAATTTTTTAAAAAATAGAAAGAATAAAAGCCCTCAGACAATGTACATTTTGCTTCACATGCCATAACATTTGAAAAAAGGCTTCTGGTACAATGTGTAAATTCAAGCTATAGTGTTTCAAATTATTCACCTACCGCATTGAGACTTTTCATTTATCTTCTGTTACCTGTTTAGTGTTATCAGCAGATGCCGAGTTACAGCCCTCGTAATGAAACCACAGAGAGGGTAGGAATGAAAACAGTCTAAGATGACCATTTCCTATAGAAAAGACACCAGGACTTCTTATGTCCTAAACAGGGAAATAATGCTGCAACCTATACCAGTTTCCAAAGGGCAAGTCACTGTGGCTGGAGGAGTTAGGAGAGGAAGAAGAGGAGGAGGGAGGAGGGGCAGGAGGGGTAGGGAAAGGGGGAAGGGGAGGCACTGCTGGACAATGAAGCATCAACATGGCAAGAATGGCCAGAGGTTGTCATCAATAGCTACGCTTTAAGAGAGGTATTCACTTCCGGGTAGAGACAGCCTTCACCCGATATGCTTCACGCATCTGCTATCTTCCTGCTCCTGTAAATATCTGGATTTGCAGTCTGGGGTTTATACACTTGTCTTTTGCACAGTTGGGGAGAGAGATCTTATTTAGAGCTTTAACTCCCAGCCCAGTAGAGTAGCCAACACAGTACATGTGTTTTAAGGTTTGTTGAGTGAATGAATGAATGAAGATAATAATAATAACAACACTGGCAATATTTAATAGGGTTTCTGAAGCAGGGCTGGAATTACGACAAGGCGAGGGAGATGCACAAGGAGGCGCTCTGGCTCTCAGGACACGGCCCCCTCCCAGCTCCCTGGGTACCAGCTGCCGGTTTTGTTCACAGGCCTCATCTCATTATTGGGTGTTTGAAGATTTCTGTCTCTCATCACATAAAAGGGCTGGTACTGAAGAGTGAGTACCTAGTAGTAATTAAAAGCCCAGGCTCTGAGATCACAAAGACCTGAGTTCAAATCCTCCCTGCATCACTTGCTGCAGTCATACAGCTAATGAGATCACTCATCTCTCTCCAGGTTTTTCTATCTTACACAGCTGTTAAGAGGATCAAATGAGACAGGCATATAAAGAGCTTAGTCTAATACCTGCCACGGAACACACAGTAGCTATGGTAATGACAGCAAAAATAAGATTTTATTTATCACCATTACATTTATAACTGATTTCCGAGGAAAGTTCATTCATGTCCAGTTGATCAAAACTGATTAGTAGCAAGTATGTGTAAAACACTGTGTCAGATAGCTGGAGGAATTTAAAAGAATGTAATAATATGTAGCTGCCAACCTAGAGCAGGGATCAGATCACGAACTTTTGTAAACAGCCAGATAGTAACTATTCTGGGCTTTGTGGGCCAGGGCTCTGTCTCACTGTGACAGACAATATCTAAATGAATGGATGCGGCTGTGTTCTAATGAAACATTATTCACAAAAACCAGATTTGCCGGTTCCTGATCTGATCGATGAGCCAAGACATGTCTATATTACTTATCTTTTAAAAAAAAAAACAGGCAACATCAGAAGACTACCCATGAGTGATTGAGATGATAATGGTTTTAAGAGGCAAAGGCATAACTGGTTGAGTTCAGGGGAGCAGAGAGCATGGGTGAGCACCTGCCAGACAGGGTGCCCACCAAAGTGCGGAGAGGAAACACATGCGTGCTTGCGGTGAAGCGGCTGGTAAGCAGGCTGGCTGGAGGGAAAAGGAGAGAAATTCACAGACGGGGAGACAGGAGTAGAAGGAAGGAAGGCCAAGTGAGAATATAAAGGAGGGACACGGTGAGACTGAGATTTCCCAAAATGGGAGAGTTTCCTGTGGCCCCAAACCAGGTTGGGGCAAGTTTCGCGATCCGCCCAGGAAATCAGTGAATCCCTTTGTGAGGTGGGTTACGAAATTCTTACTTAGCCTTAAAGAGAGAAGATGAGTTTGGTGATATGGGAGCAAAGTGGCACCATAATTGGTATCCAGTGTTTATTTTGAGTAATCTGATGTATTTCATCAGAAATGGAGCTATTCTCATCACCTGCCCTTACTTTTGCAAGGAAGTCCAGTGTCTCCACGTAGGATGAACGGCAAAGAATGTTTGTTAAAATAACTTATCCTGGGAGTGGAGAAGGGTCAGACACTATGAGAATCCTTCCCTGGAGGAGGGGGCTGAGGACTCAATTCTGGGGGATGGAGGAGGTTCGGCCTCAGGACAGGGTTAGACCACTGGGTGGCCCCAGATCAGCGGCTTCAGCCATCACTTGGGGACTTGGAAGCAATGCAGATGCACAGCCCCCACCCTAGCGTTTCCGAATCAGAAACTCTGGGGATGGGATCCAGCAACCTGTGCTTCCACCAGCGCTCCAGGTGATTCCAATGCATGCTCCAGTTTGAGACCCACTGACCTCTTTAGGGTGTGTAGTGTCCATGAACTACCCTCGGTCATGAACTGAGAGTCTGACTCAACAGACCTGGGAAGGAACTTACATATTTTTGGTGGGTTTTTTTTTTCAGTTTCTCAGGTATTTAGGTGTGTTCCCGATTTAAGAACCATCACTGTGCAGAGAGCTTCACAACCCTGGTTGCATGTTGGAATTACCCGGGGAGCTTGAAAACATTCTGAGGGCTGAATTCTAACTCAGCGATTCCGAGAGTCTAAAGTTAATCTGGCTGCAAAGAGGGAGAGTTTCAAGGATCCCCAGGTGATTCTAATATATTAGTGTATCTTATATACACTTGAGCATGAGTAAGAACCTCCTGGATAATTTATTAAACCAACTCCCAAAGAGTCTATAGGTTTGGGCCTGGGCCCAAGAATTTTCACTACTGATGAGCTTCCAGGTGATGCTCTGGCCTGCATATCACACCTTAGTGGTTTTGCTCTTGGAGGAATACACTTACTTTTCAGATACTTGAAATCTTTCTTGGATTGGGATGGCTACCTTTCTTCCCTCTGTTCCTCCTCTGAACTCCTATACATTTATTATTGTTCCTTATAAAGTACTCATCCAGTTAAATTATCAACATCTTAAAGGCAAGATTTCTGTTTTCCCCTTCTGCGGGCCATTCCCAGGAGTCAGTGGCTTGCACATAGCAGGTATTCAGATGAATGGAGCAGTAGCATCTCAGAGCCACTCCCCAGTGTTCATTTTCTCCCTAGCTGATCTGCTAGCCAGGTCACTCTGTCATGGCCCTGAGTTCATCGAGAAGAATCAAGGCATCTATTTTTGAAAATGATGTGAAGGTAAATATTCGTCCAGTCCTAGAGATTTAGATTTGCTCGAGGAGGCTGTTCCAATAATACCTCAGATGAAGTACAGCCATCTGGAGAGGTTTTGGCATTTACGAAAACCTACTGCTGAATTTGTTCCTTGAAGACATTCATTTTAGGATGTTATTTCCAATTTGGCATATAACAGAGCTGTGCAACTCAGTGAGGATTTAGAGCCTCTGCTGCCTACAGAGGGCATCTTATTTAAAGCATGTCCCTGACAAAGCAACATCACGGGCACATAACTGGAAATCTCCTACCGGGAAATAATTTCTCTAGAAGCAGTTTCCACTACAGCAGCGACCAGACAGCAATCAGCTCCCTGGAAAATATCTGAACTTTGAGCATGACACTTTGTTGGGGCTCTCTTCTTTCAGAGCCCAGTCATAAGGACAGAACCAAATGAGTTCATTTCTCTTGCTACCCTATAGCAATCCATCCTAATGTGATTCCCAAGATGCGTGGTGCCATTGAGTTTTCCCCCTCATAAACAAACCAACAAACAAGCAAGCTCAGGCAATGAGTAGAGCTTGTGATCTCTGACATACTGTTTCAATATGGACTAACCGTAGTAACATGGATTGTTTCTATTTATTTCGCTGCTTGTATACAATAAACCAAGAAGTTCAGAAGAAGGAATTGGTAAAAGGGGAAGGTTAAAAAAAAAAGTAGCTTGATGGCTGGTGAATTCCAGAAATTGTATTAACTCAATTTTCAAAAAAAAAAAAAAAAAAAAAAAAAGAATTGATTTACTTTTCTTCTCCATCTCCTTTCTCACCCAGGAGTACCAAAGAAATTCTGTTAGGAAATCTCTCTGTTTGTTTTCTGTCAGGAGACTAGAACAAGAAGGAAGCTACATTCAGTATCTGATCTGATTGAACAAGACTGTTAGACAAATTTTTTTAAGTATAACTCTTAGGGCTAGTTTATTTTGTAACTTGAGAGTCAGCATTGTAAAGTACTGAGAAGCACGGGTCTTGGGGGTGGGCTGCCTCGGTCCCAAGCCTGGCTCGGCCACTTACTTATTCACTATGTGACCCTCAGCAAGTTACTGAACCAACCGTCTGCACCTGGGTTTCCCCATCTCTAAAGCAGATTTTAAAATAACCTCCATTTCACCCTGACTGGTGTGCCTCAGTTGGTCGGGTGTCGTCCCACAAAGCAAAAGGTCGCGAGTTTAATTCCCTGTCAGGGCGCACACCTGGGTTGTGGGTTTGGTCCCCAGTCGGGGCACACACAAAGGCAACTGACTGATGTTTCTCTGCCTCTCTCCTACCCTCCCCCTCTCTAAGAAGAAATAACAAATTTAAAATGACCCCAATTTCATGGTATTATCTGGAACATTACCTGGGTTAATTATAGATTGTATATGTGTGTGCACATATGTACATATATATACATGCACGTATACATAGCATATGAGCACATGCAACATCACTCTGCTTACAGAAGCACTCTCTTCTCTTTTGCAGTGTTCTCCCCCTCCCCCTCCATACTCCCAAAGACATCTGGCCCCCAAAAGAAAAGCCACATTTAAAAAATATTTTATTGTTGTTATTTCAAATAAAGCTCTTGACTATAGGGAGGGGCTTACTCAGGGGCTCTAGAGGATCTTGACATCCACAGGCCTGAGGTTACGGAGCATGTGATCTCTGGGGGCTCTCAAAGGTCCTTCCTTCCAGACCTTGGGCACTGAGACCAGTTTTCCCCTTCAGGGAAGAAATTGGGGTGTTCATGGTTGTAGTGGCTGAGTCAAGTCGTCAGATGCCCAGTATCCTACGGGCATGCAAAGTGGGCCGATGCCTGACCTCTGCCAAGAACAAACTGCCATTTGAGTTTGAGCCAGTTTGTCCCCCTTCCCTCCTCCATGCTTCTTGATCTCACAGTAGTCCAGCAAACTCCAAGACGGGCCTGTAGGGGGAGCCAGAGGCCTTTCTTTTCAGAACCCAAAAGTCCACTTCAGCAGCAGGAAGAGTTTTGGGGAAGAAACTGGGACTGGAACAGGCCGTGGCCTCTATTAAGCTTCTTCACCACCCACCCCAACCCCAGGTCCCTACAGAGACCTTCGACAATTTAATTTGGGTAGGGTGGTGGGGAGTGTCATTCTGATAGTGTACTAATGATCTCTCCACATCTGCTCAAGAAAGTTATTTACTTCTTTCAGATCTAGACATTTACCATTGGTCTTTTCAATAAAAGTCACTTCAGGAAACATTTAAGCTACCGATGTTCAAAGACTGTTTTGGACATACAAAACGTAAAAATTCATGATGCATTCTATCACAAGGCTCACATTCCAGAGCAGCGTGGGCCAACAGACCTTTCTACGATGATAGAAATGTTCTACCTTTGTGCTGTCCAACAAACGCAACGCAGCCACTAGTCACATGGCGCTATTAAACTCTTGAAATGTGGAGAGTATGACTGAGAAACTGAGTTTTTATCTCATTTTAATTAACCTGCATTTAAATGGCTGCATGTGGCTAGTGACTATCATATCGGACAGCACAGTCCAGGGTGGAAAGCCTTGCTCCTTGAAGTACGGCCCCCAGACCAGGCGTATTGGCATCACCTGGGACCTTAGAGCAACACAGAGTCTCTGCTCCCATCCCACACCTCCTGAATCATAAACTGCATGCTAACAAGATCTCCCGGTGCTTCATATGCTCACTGAAGTTTGGAAGCACTCTGCTAGGGAGAAATTAATAACACTCAGAGTGAGGAGATATACACACAAGAGCGGTTCTCACCCTGATTGCATTTGAAATGCAACAGGGGAGCGTTAAAAAATGCTGAGCCAAGGTCGCCACCCCCCAACCCAGAGACTTCAGTTTAACTTATCAGAGCTCAGGCCTAAATATCGTGAGTTTTAAAAGCTCCCTGGGAGATTTTCACAGACAGCCAAATTTGGAACCATCACAGCATAGCATAGAACCGTGGTTCCCAAAACCGGTGAGCATGAGGATCGCCGGGCAGGTTGTCAAATACAGACTCTGATCGCACTCAGGGGGCTCCCGGTTCACCGGGTCTAGGCTGGCTGCTAAGAATCTGCATTTCTAACAAGTTTCCTGGTGAAGCTGGCGCTGCTGGTCTGGCAAGCACACTGTGAGAACACTGGCCTGGTGATTTTAAAAGCATGGGCTCAGGGTTAGACTGACCTGGGCTGAGTCCCGGATCCGTTTACTACCTGGGAAAGTTACCTACCCCCTGCACCTAGTGCCCTAAATTGTAAACTCAGACCGAAAGTATTGGGTTGGCCAAAAAGTTCGTTTGGTTTTTTCCATAAGATGGCTCCAGTAGTGCCTAGCTGTCTTTAACTTCATTCAAAAGAATTTTGCTAGATTGTATTGTGACAGCTGTCCTATCAATGTGCATTAAAAAAACCCCCCAAAAAAAAACCTTATCAAAAGTGGTGAATTTGGGGCAGCCATTTTAATATTGAAGATGGAAGAAAATATACATTTTTGGCATATTATGCTTTATTATTTCAAGTAAGGTAAAAACTCAACTGAAATGTAAAAAAAAAAAAAAAGATTTGTGGAGATGGTACTGTGACTGATCAAATATGTCAACAAAGGTTTGCCAAGTTTTGTGCTGGAAATTTCTCGTTAGATGATGCTCCACAGTCGGGTAGACAAGCTGAAGTCGACGGCGATCAAACTGGGACACTGAGAACAATCAGCGTCATACCATGCAGGAGATAGGCGACATACTCAGAATCTCCAAATCAACAGTTACCAGTGAAAATGAAAAACGTGTCTTTTATTTTACGGAATAAACCATATGGACTTTCTGGTCAATCCAATATTTACTCACTGGGTTTCTGTGACTATTAACTGAGATACTGCCTACAAGATGCTGAGGTCAGGGTCTGCTCTTTTAAAAAAAAAATTTATTGATTGATTTTTAGAGAGAGAGGAAGGGACAGAGAGAGAGAGTGAGAGAGAGAGAAACATCGATTTGTTGTTTCATTTACTTATGCATTCAGTGGTTGATTCTTCATGTGTCCTGACTGGGAACTGAGCCTGCTACCTTGGCATATCGCGATGATGTTCTCACCAGCTGAGCTACCCAGCCAGGGTCACAGTGTCTGCTCTTAATAAGCAATCGACAATTGTTCAATATTATCATTACCGTAACAACACTCACTCATTCCTTGACTCATTCAACAAGCACAAATTATGTTGCCAGGAACTGTTCAAGGCACCGGAGACACAGCAACAAAACAAGATGGCCAAGGTCCTGCCACACTGCCATCACGGACCTGCACCCTAACTGATAGTATAAAACAGACTGGCTATACTGCTCATAGAGCACTAATCACAAAAGCCAGGGGAACAAAAGCCTGGGAGGAATTCACTCCAACGGGGAGAATGGGAAAGCTTCACACAGGAGGTGGAGTTCAAACGGGACTGTAACCAGAGAGGCAGAGCGGAAACCCACTCCTGACTCAGCACAAGGGAAGATGCAGCCGGCATATGCCACCCAGCACCCTGTACAGCTGCGCTGGGGACTCTAAGGGGAAGAGGGGCTGGGAGTGAGGTCTGCGTGTCTCGGGCTCTCCCAAAGGGGCTGCCTCAACTCCCTGACTTTGCTTTGTTTTTTCAAAATCTCAACACACTAAAAATAACTAGTGTCAGAAAACAGAAACCAGTCAAGACTTTCTCTGTTGATTATTCTTACCAAATGCAGGCACTGGTCAACGTCTGGCCCACATAATAACCTCACTTTACCTGGTATGGGGTTCTTCAAGCACAGGAGAGGCCCTGGATCCAGAGCCTTCTGAAGTGGACGAACAACAATGAAACTCCCGAGGCTGCAGACGAGCCCCTGAAAAATGATCACTAAAGGGGAAAGTGGTGTTCTGACCCAACACATTGCTTTCCTCAGGAAAATGGTGACATGCCGCTGAAACTCGTTTGCCTCACTGGGCACTCTAGAATTCTGGTTTCTCTCTACTCTTTTAACTAAACTCAAAAAGGCAAGAGAGCATGAGTTCTAAGGAAGGAGGGCTTTTAAGCAAGGATATGTAGATCTAACGCATTTCCTTCCGTTGTTGCAGCCACACAGGAAGGGGCACCCAGACCATGGTGTTACTTGCTTAACTACCAAGGATGGATAACAGACATGCCTGTCTAGTGATTCACCTGTTCCCAAGAAAATTAAAAATCAAACAAACAAACACTACATGTATATACGGAAGGTCTCAGGCTCCAAACAGAGTCTCCCCAAGAGTCTCCTCACAGAACGGGCTGGAAAAGTACAATGAGGCCAGGGTGAGGAATACCTGCTAGAGCTTCTGGACTCCGAGGGCTGTGCAGAGCCGCCGGCAGGAGGTACGGCAGCATGGGTCACAGCTCTGAGTCTCCCTGGCGCCATGACTTTGGGCAAGTTACTTAACCCTTCTGAACTTCAGTTTTCTCTTTGGCAAGGTGGGAATGATAATAACACCTCTTCTGGTAGGCAGAATAATAGCTCCCCAAAATGTTTCATGTTAATCCTTGGAACCTATGAATATAGTAACTCACAGGTACATGGCAAAAGGCAATCAAAGTGGCAGATAGACTAAGGTTGCTAATCAGCTGACCTTCAGATGAGGTTACCCTGGATTATCCAGGTGAGCCCCCAGTGTATTCACAAGGGTGGTTAAAAGTAGAATAGGGAGGCATAAAAGGGAGTCTGAGAGAGGTGACAGAGAGCAAGAGCAGAGAGATGCCGTGCGTCAAGGACTCGGCCCCCCATTGCTGGCTTTGAAGATGGAGGACGGGGCTGTGAGCCAAGAAGTGTGGATGGCTTCTGGAAGCTGGAAAAGACGAGGCAGTGGAATCTTCCTTAGAGCTTCCAGAAAGGAGCACATATTTTTATCATAGCCCAGAGAGACCTATGTTAACTTCTGACTGCAGAATTCCAAGATAATCATTTTGTGTTCTTTTAAGGCCCTAAGTTTGTAGCAATTTGTTACTGTAACAAGAAGAAACTAATACATCTCTCTTGCAGGGTTGTGCGGCTGATGCCTGGCTCAAGGGAAAGGGCATTTTCTTGCCTAGGATGGTATTGCCATCCATGGGCACTTGCTATCCTCCCCATGGAAAACTCGCCCTGGTTCCCACTCTGCCCGCTCACCCACCGCCACAGCCGCAGCAGGGCCCTGCCTCTCCCAGAAGCCTCCTTGCACCTCTCCGCCCACAGGCGCTCTTGCTCCTCTGAACTTGCTCAGCCCTTACAGTATGTACCTCGCAATTTGGGACTTAATTACATAGCAGGTAGTGTTCCCTATTGTTGCTGCATGAGTTTATTTTGGTTCCAAAACTAGATTGAAACCTTGGTCTCAAACAGGAACTATGTTTTGTCCTTTTGTTGTTGTTGTTTCTAAGAACCTGTACTTTTTTTTTTTTACAAGCCTGTTTTTATCACCTTTTGACATAAAAAAGGACTGCCCAGGCATATATTTATAAGCAGATAGCCTCAATCATTTTAATTGCCCTGTGACTGGGCATTAACTCATTTTTCTTTTTCTTCTTTCTTTTTTTTCCTTTTTTCCTTTTCCTTCTTTTTTTTTTTTTTAAGCAGGGTTTTCTATTTTCTAGCAGAGTTTGCTGAAGGTTCTAAAGTGTAAGGTCCAAGGCCAGGTCTAACACGAGCTAGAGAACCAGCTCTAGTTTTTCGACCACAGTTCAATGATGGTGGCTCCTTGCCTGCCCCTGATTTTATCAGTCAGAGAAGAGGGGACGGGGGATGTTGGGAATCATAGCAAAGCAAGGGAAGAGTGTGGCCAAGCATATTCCTCTCATCCCAGCGCTGAGTACACACAGTAGGTGCTCAGGAAAGCAAGTTCAAGGACTGGCCAGTGAGTGCATTATTATTTTTTCTCACACAAGCTGACCATCAACAAAAACATGTAAACACACAAAGGAGGCACAGCCCACTGACCTACCTTGGGGATACAGTTCCCCCAAGAATGAGATAAATGAAAGAGTTCTCTCCAGAGCATTGTTATTCAAGTCTCAAAATAAGATACATCTCTCATTTCAAGGTACATTTATTTTAGTGAGGTTAGGATAAAAATTCTGTGAGAGAAACAAAAATGAGTAAGCTGGCGTGTGGGACTAGGAATTAAAATAAGCAGCGACTTGCCGCCCGCCGACGTGGAGGTCCTCACGTCCCGCTGCCTGCCTTATTTTGGGTTCCATCTGGTTTGTTTTCTTCCCTGGCTCTTTAAAGTATGATAGGTAGGTCAGAAAGAGAGGCCCAGAAGGATCACTAAACTTGTCCTATGGATCTGGTACCATACTCGCATTGCCTCATGGAATCCCCACATCAACCTTACGAGGTGAGTGCTATTAATAACCCTATTTAGACAAGTAAGATGACCTTGCTCAAAGTGACCCACCGACGAGTGGCTGAGCTAGTATGTGAACTGAGAGGGTGGAGCCCAGAGGCGGGCTTTGATCCACTCTGCCCCGCTGACTAAGGATGGGTGGCAGCCCCCAGTCTCTCTGGCTCTCAGATCTCCTCCCCCAGTGGCTGAGGCACCCTGGGACTCGGGACACATCTGTGTTTCTCTGGTCCCAGTGACAACTCTAGAAAGTTGACACAGGAAAGGAGAAGTGGGAAGGAGACATGGGGGTGTTCTTAACTAAGATCTCTTCCCTGCCTGCCTGCCGGCCTCTGTGAGCAAGAAGAGATGGAGGGGTGCCTACATAAACAGCAAAATCAGCTCAGTCATCCCCCACCCAGTCCTTTGAACCCCAAATCCTTCAAGGGTAAGGACAGAGGGAGAAGAGCGTGCAGCCTGAGCACGGACATAAATTCAGACCAAATCTGGGACAAACCACCCTTTTCAAGCACTCCCAGGCAATGGGACTTTGGATGAGACTGCCTCTCTGAGCCTGTTTCCTTATCTGCAAAGTGGGGAAAGGAATTCCTAGCTCATAGGTTTCCTGAGGACTGAGTTCATATATGTAAGGGGCTTATCAGAGTGCCCAGGACACAGCAGAACCAGAATAAATATTAGCTGTTATTAGTAAGACACCACCAAATGCACTAAGATAACAAGCACAAAAAAATTCAGTAAATACTGAGCGATACAATATGCAACCATATATTAATAATGAGAAACCAAACGTGGTGTGGGTTATGCTGTGGGGAAGGTCAGGATAGGGGTCATGGCCTTCACTGTTTTTCATCCACCGAAGTGCCAGTTACAGCCCAGCCCTCTGTCCTCGGCAGGGCAGGGCTCCAGCAGCACGTGCGGGAGCACCAGGGGAGACTTCAGTTGCCTGCATCTTCCCCCAGACCTCCGAGAGGAAGGCAGCACTTCCTGAAATGCCTCATTTAATGAGATTATTCCTTCTGCTTTATATGCCATACCTCATGGGAATGTTCATTTTATCTCTGGCAGCTCACTGGTACAATAATTGTTTCATGATGTAATAACCCATGTATTAAATCAGGCATGGGAACCTCCTTGAAATATCATTATACCCAATTCCCTTCCCTAACAGACAGGCCAGTTTTGAATCTCACCCAAAGGGCTTAGTTACCAAAGAAAAAAGGTAAGTTATTAAAGGTGTTTTCTCCTACAAGAGGAGAAAAGTTAGTTGCTGTTGTCATTATTATTATTATTATTTCAGAGCTCAGAAGGTCGTTGGTCTGTTTTCAGTTTCAGTCGCATTTTTGCTTCCTCACATACTATATAACACATTTATTAGGCTCCTGTTTACCTCTCCTCCCCCCACTGCTATGCCAAAGGGTAGGGCGCTGGTTATCTTACGCACTGCTGCTTCCTAATCATTTGGGGAAGTGCCAGGAACACAGGAGGTGCTTAATAAATATTGTTCAATTAATGCACAAATCGAAGCACATTTTACAGCATTTTTTGAAGATCATCCACAATCGATGGAAAATGTCTCTCATTTTCTTTCCTTTCTTTTTTCTTCCCTTTTTCTCTTTGCTCTCATAGATTTTCACTAGATCAGAACATACCGCCAAAGATCAGGATTAAACCATCCACAAGAAGGTAGGGATTCTTAAGCCATCCAAGTTCTCCTGACATGAGGACGTTCTAGAGCACTTTCCACCCACAAGGAGGAGGTTCAGCCCCACATCCTTACGTGGGGCGAGACAGAGAGGGGATGTGTCCACCAGTCGTGAGGGGCCTCAATCATCTAGGACCACAAGGGACCAGGGCACAACAGACCCCCATGCAAAATTCAGATCCATGAAGTATGAGGCTTGGAAGGTAACTGAATCCAAACCTCCCATTTTTCAGATGGGAAAACTGAGGATCCAGAAAAGGAAAGTGGCTATTCAAGTGCACAGTTCTTAGAAATAGCCAGGAAGAGAAGGCACATCTGCTTTTTTCCTTCTGACCTTCCTTTCCCTCCTCCTTCCTTTCTCCCTCTTTCTCACTTTTCTTCCCTCCCTACCTTCTTCCTTCTCTCTCACCCTTTACTCCTTAACTTTTTGTTTAAACTTGTGTGTGTGTGGGGGTGTGTAACTCTTCACAACAGGAAGTTTTAGAAAGAGCCCTAGTTAGTAGCCCATACATAGTTTTGACTCGGCAATGTTGGTGAATTCATCTCACTAACTTTGCCGTTTTCCCCAACAGCCGTTAATAATACAAGCATCTTGAGGGATTTTCCGAGCTTAAAAAACAAACAAACAAACCAAAAAACCTTAGAGATCCCCTAGGCCAACCTTTATTTTACAGGTAAGAAACAACAGGCAAGTGACAAAAAGTGAGTCCCCGGGTCACAAAGCCAGTTAACAGCTAGGCTGAGGCATCTGGGACCCCCTGTCCACAGAGCACACTTAGGTCAAATTGAAGATGCTTCTTGGATTTGTGTGCATCTCAGATGGTCTCGCCACGCTGGCTTGAAAACCCAATCTAAGCAAGCACATCTCAAATCGAGGATGAAGACTCTTCCATCGAGCAAATGAATACAATTCTACTGCGAAAACTAGGGAAAGAACTGAATCCTTATGACACACACACACGCGTGTGTATGTGATTATTACATGTACTATATATAAAAGATGTTTATTTCTTAAATATGTGAAACTATGTATATAAAAAATTAACAGTGCTAGTAAGAACATTATTACACATTGCTTGACACAACATTTTTGAAACAATATCTATCAATATCTGTACAAACTAAAATACACATATTCTTTGATCGAGCAAGTCCTCTTCTAGGAACCTGGAACTATCTATAGAAATAGAATTACACAAATATGTGGATGAGTATGTTTATTAGACCCTTGTTAATAATAGGAAAAGAAAATTATTGGTGGTCCATCATTAGGATAGTGGCTGAATAAATTGTGGCATAACAACTTATGAAATTCTGTGCTGAAGGATGTCCATCATTCATTAGTTAGTAAGAAAACCAAATTGCAGTACAACGTGATTGATACAATTATTTTGCACAAAGACCATCATCTCTGAAACATTATTATATTGTGAGCATTCATGCTTTTTCTGGGGAAATGGTATGGAGGAAAGCTGTGGAAATCTGTTAACACTGAGTATCCTAGAAAGCAGGCAGTGATGGATGCAGGGAGAAGAGATGGTTAGGATTTTCTTATATATACATCTTTCAATGTTTTATACTGACTATGTGTGTGTGTGTGTATACATTTTGAAAAAAATCATGTTAAGACAAAAAAATTCTGAAAATAAAGACAAATGGAACCTGTAAATATTCCTCCAAGTCCTGTTTCGGCCTCCCTATCTCCCCTGTAGATCCATGGCAGCAGAAATATTCTGATAAAATTATGAAGCACAGCAAAGAGGACCTCAAAGCTATTTATCTATGTCCTGCTATAGCCATCCTCTGAGCTAGTTACTTTTCCCACCAGACCGTCCTAGTCCTGATACAGGAAGTGACATGTTGAGCAGAGACGAGAAGTGAGATATGAATCCAGCACCAGCCAAAGCTCTTCCTTTAACACAGGAAGGGAGCTCTATCTTCTTCAAGATGGAGAGTAACTCAAGATGCTTTACCTTATCCTGCCCCACAAAAGGGCTCATAACTATAACTATCCGTGCAGGACTCACTCTTTATAAAACTAAGAAGCATCTAGAAGCTACCTTTAGCAGATAGCCTTCTGGGGCAGCTGAACCAGCTACCTGGAAAGTTGGCCTTGTCATCATGGGTTCATTTGTCCGGTGCTGACTCCAAGTTGAATGAAAAGTAACAGACCCATGAATGTATAGGTCCTGGCTGTGACGGTGTGGTGACCACTAGGATTCCTCAATGATAAAACTACATTACTGGAAGCACTAATTGTACAAATTCTCATGGTCTAGTGCTCCAAAGAGAATTGTCAACGTCAACTTCCAAAGCTCCAGGAGCTATTCACGTTAATACACAGCACTCTGAAACAGCCCAGCCCTAGATTCTATATTTCAGCCATGGCTCAGGAACCAGCAAGAAGAAAGGCAGAGAGATTGACTTACCAAGCCAACTTCTGTTTAAGTACACAGACACAAACACTGGGGGGACCGTGAAGAAATCTACTACAGAGTTCACTTCCAGCCAGAACCACAGCTTATCATTGGCTGCAATAAACTGGGGGAAAGAAAAAAGAGAAAAAAAATGAGAAGCATGGTGCCAGCATTCAGATACACTCTTGCCAAAGGTTCTGTTTTGTTTTTTCGTGGTGGTCTGGAATGAGATGTTATATAGTCTTTTCATATCTATAGCAATCACACGCTATTTTCGTCTTAGAATTCAGATAGCCTTTTCTAAAGAATGATTATATGATATATTAGCCTTGGAGAAAGCTCAGGAAATCTATCTTTCTGTGGTTTTTAACTGCATCAGAGGGAAGGCTGAGTGATCTCACCTTCGTGAGGCTCTCTAATGTAAATATAACTGCAAATAAAGCATATATGGATGCATTCATTCACACACACACACATGCACACACACAAACATCTCTGTGATCTGCCTCTGTACAGTTTCTGTCATAAATAGAGTGTCAAGAATACCCTCGACCCCAAATTCTGCTACCCTGCACCTCGATTCCATTGCTCTCTCAGGATTCAGCTAAGTGAACACCAATAAACATAAATTTAAGGGCAGAAAGCCTTTTTTGTTGTTGTTTTTCTATTTAAGGGAACAACGCCCTCCTGTTTGAATAGAGGGAAGAGAAAGTCGGCCAGTGGAGGTATGATAGTTATTTGAATCCGTATTTCTCCCCCTGTGAACACAATTAACATGTACTAAAGAAACTGCTGGGCTGAGGACAGCGCCCTCTCTCACAGACTGGAAATCAGAACGCAGGTCTGCTGTCTCCCCTGGGAACACTGGGCTTTGCCTGCCTGTGAGAGCAGACACTCGCAGAGGACGGCCCCTGGGAACAAGACTTGCGCCCCCATCATCACACTGAGCAGTGCTGCTCCAACTCACCCGCAAGCCAAAGTAGAGGAGGAAGAACACGTTGAAAGCCATGTCGATCTGTAATGTGAAATCTTTGTAGAAATTCTGGCAGGATTCTATTGGGCTATTAGACAGGAAGAAGAAAAAGCAAAGGGTAAATGAAAAGCATCACCAAGCCTCCCACATGCTGCGCAGTGGTGGTGCTCAGGGGGAGAGGACGCAGCAAGTATTCATAAAATGAAACATTTGGTCTTTCTACCCCTGTGATAATCAAGCAAGCATTGCCAAGGGGTCTTTCCATTCAACCATTCAGTCTTTTGTTCTTTTATTTGTTTCTGTAATTTTAAATCTATATATTATTTGTATCATCATTCGACAGTTGAGCTAAAAGTCTAAAGAAGATCATGCACACACCTTGGAGGAAGGACAAGCAAGAGACGCTACCAAATTCCTTAGTTTCACATTAACCCTTAAAGAACTGACTTCTTTCTTTTAGAGAACACATCCCAAAGCTCAAAACAGTTCCTCACATCCTCCAGCGCGTTGGAAGTGGAGCCCATGTTCAATTAAATGCAGTGGCATATTGCGAACCTTTTTAAAGCCATCCGTTGATTAATAATAAAGGACCCAGGAGCACCTCAGGTGAAGGAGAGGGTCCTGGGGGATGTTCTGGCTAGACTACGTGTGGACTGCACCTGTAGCATTCTGACCCGGGGAAGGAAGCATTGCCCAACTGGCAAAATTCAAGGCTGTTAAACCAAAACGTTGAAGCAGTACTCTAAGGGTTAATTTTATTTTTATTCTTTGGCATGCAGATTAATTGGTTTTGTGTGTGTCAAGCAGCCAATGCGAACCCCCAGCACACTCTACTTTGTTCAAGAGTAGGCAGTTCCAAAGGGTACTACTATACAAACTGGTACATGGCTTCCATGTGCTTTCCCGCGTCAAACTGATCAGAGGATCAGTGTGTGAAAAGTCCCAAGTTTGGGGCTGGGTGGGAAGCAGGAAAGCCTCATAAGCATCTCAAAGCTGTGAAGGAAGATTCATAGTATACTGTTATCGGTAAGCAAATGATTAACACTCAGGCCAGGAACATAAAGAAAGTGAAGGGGAAAAGGTGGGAGGGCGGGGAGAAATAAAATACTTTCCCCAGATGGAAAGCCACGTGGACCTCCAGGCCAGGAGAGGGCTAGCTCGAGAAGCGCGGGATGCAGGATTTCGGAGTATGGCCACTTCAGAAATCACTGTATGCGATACCAGTTAGTATAGTTGTACTTCAGTAAGGACAATGCTTAGTTGTTCAACAGGCAGGAATCTGTGCAGTATGGGAATGCAGGGCCACCTAGAGCCACAGTGGGTCAGTCTGTGGGACTCTCCGATCATATAACATGCACTGGATTTACCCATTCTTCGTCTCTATTACAAGTCAAACATGCCCTGTCATCTCCCAAATCACAAATCGGAGGGAAATCCTCCAGAAAAGCATTAAGAGTAATCTACATTTGCATTACAAACTCAGCGGACTGAACAAAAAACAAACACTGAAAAACAAACATGGAAAAACAGTTCTTTTATAAAGGAAATGGCAACCACTAGGTTTTCACTAAGTTAGGGGAGTTGGAGGAAAGACAGCATGAATTTGCTTAGTCCAGTGCTGAAAGGAGTCAGGAGAAAAAGCTAAACATCAGAGCCTACCACTGCTCTTTGCAGGCTCTCCTGCACAGGTCTTAATTTAAGTGAAAAAAGGTAAATCCAGACCTAGAGTTAAATAAGTGACACTTTCGCAATTCCCAAGCCATGATGGCATTTTGTTTTGTTTCAAGAACAAGATCCCCAAAGTTCACAGGTGCCGGAGTTCTTAGCTACTCTAGCTACCATGAAAAAAAGTACATGAACAAGGTTGACCAGAAATCCACTACAGATCCCAAGGCATTCAGAAACAGAGCATGTGTCCCTGTGCTATGTGAGCCACGAGTATGATGTGCTACTAAAAATTAGAGAGAGGGAGAGAGAGAGAGAGAGTGTGTGTGTGTGTGTGTGTCTAAGAGAGTGAGAACTGGGAGCTCTGCTGGCAAATATTACACTCACACCCTCATGTGTGCCATCAGTGACTTAGCTGTGCATTATAAATTTCCAGTTATCAAGACTAATGTGTATTCAGACAAGGAAACAGAGAGAAAACTCTTGGTTCCCAAGTCTAACTACGCAAAACCCACTATCATTTCACCAGGCAAAATGATATCCTTACTATTACCCTCACTGGTGAAGTTACTGATGGCATATCTGGGAACTCTGTGAGGTCCCTACCTCCTATCAATGCCACGGCCTCTGTGGTTAATTTGGTAGTTACTTTGAAATACACCTTGTAGAGAAAGTGTTTGTCATGCCGTGGAAGAGGATAGAATAGCGTGGGGGAGAGAGGTTAGCTCAATGCCATTGAGGACGGTTTGGTTCAACATAAGTGGAAGCAGATGTTCAAAAAAGCACAAGGAGTCAGGCTGCAGAAACTCCTTTGCATTGTTCCTCGTCCTCCTCGTCATCTCTGCTGCTCCCTCCTGCCTTGCCCATGGCCAAAGGCAACGATGGGAAAGCAAGACGCTGAAAGGCACGGTGCTGAAAAATATGCCACAGCGGCACCCCTGATTTACAGGGAACGACGTCGAAACCATAATAGGCCTTTTTTTAAAAATCAAGTTTACAGCGGATTTCATCATTGTTTGATATCATTCCTCGAGTCCTGGACTTCGAGCTGAAATAATAGAGGAAGTAAATTATGCTGCTGGTACCGGCAGCCTTTCCTCTGGCTGAAGCTCACACTAATGAGAGTAACTCTACTGAGATGAAGGAGGGGGAGAGGACATTGGGGGACAGCAGAAGGCCAGCCCCTGGGGCCCAGGTAGGGCCAGAGTAATCAGAGTCCGCTTTCCACCCGTTAGCTCTTTAACGTGCCACGAGAGCCCAGGGAGAAACGTCCTGCCTAATTTGCTCAAGTGGAACAGACTATTTATCAGGACCCCCTTCAAGATAAATCCTCCAAGTGCCTTTAGTCCATGGACTCACACGATCAGAGCCCACCAAGTGGAAATTCTAAAGCCCCATCCTTTCACTACCCAAATGGAAACAACCCATGGAGAAGTTCATTGATCTTATAAAAAGAAAATACATAATTCAACAAACAAAAAGGCTGGCCACATCATCCAGGATTTATTTTCTTCCCACGGAGACTTTATCTTAATGATTCATGACCGTGGCAGGATGGGAGAATGGAGCACAAACTCCTCTTCCTTCGTGTGTGACATAGGAGAGTTTCTTGTCTAGGTACACAGAAATGTCAAGAGCACCCCAAAAAAAAAATCATTTTTTTTTTTTTTTTTTTTACTATAAAGGAAAGTGACCCTGACTTACACACTTAAGTTTAAACTGCCATCCTGATGAGACATGCCCACATCAGAGCAGACTTTTTATGGACATATGTTGCCAGTAAAAAAAAAAGTGGAGTTTTAAGAACCGAAATAAGGTCACTAGTTCTAATCCTGGTAGTAGGAAACTGACTTTCCCTACATTGTTCTGGGTTAATTAATGACTTAGTACTCAGAGGACACAAGGTAAGGTAAGCTAATGAACAATTCACTCCTAGGCTCCTGGAGTCCATGGATCACGAGTAACACTAAACCTTAGACATATTTAGTGTTTTGACCAGGACTCCATGACTGGGCACCTTCAAAAGAGCTTCGGTGGAATGTGCTTCTTATGGGATAAAATGTTTAGTATCAGATAGAGGTTGAAACATAAACTCTTATTTCCTCTTAACCATCATAGTAAGCATATCTCGGTACTTGGCTCTCTAGAGAGGCAAATAAGATTTAAGCAAAGGGGGAAATACATCTCTTTCTTCATCAGTTTAACGACACAGTAGCCAACGAAGACCCACGGGTAGGAAAATCCAACGGTTCTTCCCGAAGACTGACCTAAGAACATGTCTTTCTCAAGCACAAGGCAGGCCAGAGCTACCCAGGTTCTCTTTCAAAGGGCAAAGGGCTGACGACAAAAATCTCACTTTTGGAAGTTACTCCTCTGCATGTCTGCACCATCTCCAAGAGGGACGTAACTGCCCTCTCTTCTCAGCCTCTAAACTTCCCTGGTTTTTTCTGAAGCCTGTTTTCCCTGCCTGAGTCTGGCTGTCCAACCCTGTGAAGGTATTTCTTCAGGTCAGTGGTTCTCAGGCTCTAGCATTTACCTGGAAGGCTTGCTGAAACTTTGGTAGGCCCCGCCTCCCAGAGCTTCTGATTTAGTAGGCCTGGCGTAGGGTCCACGATTTCCCAGATGCCGCTGCTCACCTGGGAACCACACTTGGAGAACCACTGCTCCAGAAGAACTTTCTTGCAACCACACACTAACGACTGGCGTTGCAGCTTGAGACGATCTCCATTCAGACCTGAACGAGACGACTAGGCGTCTGAGGTTGCCCCCAGGTAACCAGCTGCATACCACTGAACTAACTGCTGGGATCAAGAGGTCGAACAGATGTTTTCAGTTTCAGAGGTAAACATGGGTGAAAAAATTAAGACGATACAGGGAAGTAATTACAATACCACTGTGCAGGCTTCACCAATGACATTCCAATTAACAATCGGAGCGTGCCCAAGCAGCACATTTTTAACATTTAAAGGAAAATTGATGAAGTATAGATAGAGAGAGGTTATAATGACCATCATTTACAAGGAAAAGAAATGGGAGGTTAGACACAACAACAGCAAACATCCGAGATGATTTAAGAAATAACCACATGAAGGGGAAAGGACTCGCTGAGGAACTAAACACCACTTTCTGAAATAATTTCCAATAATTAAATTCTCCTCATCCTTGTGGCTAGTCCCTTTTTAAATTGGATGGAGCCTTTTCAATTCCCACTAGGATAACGGACCACCAGAGTTCAAGCCTACAGCACCACAGACATGAATCAATACAAAAAGCTCAGTGATTCGAGATTCTTCTCCTAGTCTCACCTCTGCAATGTTGCCCAATTAATTTAATTAAAATGCGTCATTCATCCGCCATCATGGCTCCCTCCTGCCTCGCACATCTACTCTAAGCCTGGCTGTGAAGAACCTCTAAAACCCAGCTTCTCTCTACATCTCCCAGTTTCTATTATTTTTTTTTAATCTTTTATTCCCAGTTTATATTCTGCTATGCTCCAGTCAAGCCCTTTGCTACCATGAGCTGTTACCTTCATTATTTCACGAATGTGACCTACATATTCCAATTCGAAAGCTGTGCTTCTGTTGTGGCCTCTTCAAATGCTCCTCCCTCTTGTGTTCAAATCTTAGGCGGTCTTCAAGGCCAACTGAAGGCGTGGCTTGGCCCATAACTCAGGGTCTCACTGCCTCTCCTGGCTCTGAGTTCCTAAGGAGGAATTCTAAACGGTCTTATAATGCTGAGTACTATTCAACTCAATATAATAATACCTGGCAATTGTATACAGTGTACATATACTATTGCATTTGGTCCTCATAACCTGGCAAAATAAGGTAGAAATTGTGTTAGAACCTCCGTTCTGCAACCAGAGAAAAGCAGAGGCTGCAAACCCTACCCAAGATCATATAGCTAAGTGATGGAGCTGGGACAGAGACCCAATATCCTTTCTGCCATACCCCCTTGCTTCTGCAAAGGAAATGCAACATCCTTGGAAAGAAGCAAGAACATAAGACACAGCATCTTCTATCCACAGAGCTTTGCATTGAGCTTATGCAAAAACAATGGGGGTGGACTGACATAAGGAGGACGAAACACTATCCTAGAAAAAGTCATCCGTTTGTTGAATGGTCTGGGAAAATTCAGGGGAAGCTGACCTATCCAACTTACATCTAACCTTGCAGCTCTGTGAAGACTGTCACGTGGGACATCACTAATCCTCAGAAGTCCTTGCTGGGACCCTGAGTAGTAGTGGCATCTGGAGCCTGACCCCATCAGCTGAGGGCAAGTTCCTCTACTTAAATGGAAATAATTCCTAGTTATCCATCTGCTTAAAGATGGATGACCCTCAAGACACCCCAAATTTCTCTCACCCTCTCTTATTCTAGAAGGACAAGAATGAACATAGCAATGAATAATAATATTTAGATACTTTGAACACTTCTGATTATGGACTAGACAATCAATAAGATTTGCATCCCA